>MJUT01056833.1:407266-430560 GCA_002080005.1 Gigantidas platifrons
CCCACACACATTAGAGGTGATAGTAGCTGATGGCATAGATAAATGTGATCCGAAGGTATCGATATGGATAGGAATCAAACCCACACACATTAGAGGTGATAGTAGCTGGTGGTATAGATAGATGTGATCCGAAGGTATCGGTATGGATGGGAATCAAACCCACACACATTAGAGGTGATAGTAGCTGATGGCATAGATAAATGTGATCCGAAGGTATCGATATGGATGGGAATCAAACCCACACACATTAGAGGTGATAGTAGCTGATAGCATAGATAGATGTAATCCCAAGGTATCGATATGGATGGCAATCAAACCAACACACATTAGAGGTGATAGTAGCTGGTGGTATAGATAGATGTGATCCGAAGGTATCGGTATGGATGGGAATCAAGCCCACACACATAAAGGTGATAGTAGCTGATGGCATAGATAGATGTGATCCCAAGGTATCGATATGGAATTGGAATCAAACCCACACACATATAGGTGATAGTAGCTGGTGGTATAGATAGATGTGATCCCAAGGTATCGATATGGATGGGAATCAAACCCACACACATTAGAGGTGATAGTAGCTGGTGGTATAGATAGATGTGATCCCAAGGTATCGATATGGATGGGAATCAAACCCACACACATTAGAGGCGATAGTAGCTGATGGCATAGATAGATGTGATCCGAAGGTATCGATATGGATGGGAATCAAACCCACACACATTAGAGGTGATAGTAGCTGATGGCATAGATAAATTTGATCCCAAGGTATCGATATGGATGGTAATCAAGCCCACACACATTAGAGGTGATAGTAGCTGGTGGCATAAATAGATGTAATCCCAAGGTATCTGTGATCACAACTACTGCACAATAATGTAGAGGACAGCACCGAAGAATACATAGGCTTTTTGCACACTCTCGATTTGATTCTAAAATTATACACTTTTATACTTTTTTATGCGAGTTATTTCCCTTACGACATGCAAAATTGTTCCCGGTCTAGCTAGAGCAATAGGAAGGACAACAAAGTTGAGCATATATTTCTCATAATTTGCAGATGTTTAAACCTTGTGAAAAATCAAAGGATAATTTCATAGGAAACAGTGAAATTCATAAGTTTTTACAACATTAAAATTTTGAATAGATTATGGGAAAATATAATGCTATCTTCATCGAACCACATGCATGCAGGGGAACCAAAGTCGGGAATATGTAAATGGTATAATATATATACGAAATATTTATAGTACAATTCAATAACAATATACGTGGTATCGATCCCCTTTTCTGTATTTTTCGTTATTTTATTCAATCATAATTTAAAAAAAAAGTTTCCGCTGTAGACCCTGCGACTATCTAGTTCTGCAAGGAAATCTACAGCTGTTGGAGAGGTTATTAATCTGATGTCTGTTGACACGGGGAAAATATCTGAATGTATGTGGAGCATCAATGATGTCTGGGCAGTACCTCTCATATTTTCTGTATCATTTTACCTGTTGTGGCAGAATTTAGGTATGATATATTAGCTTTAACATATTGTATTGCTAAACATTGTCACAAAAGGATTGGACACAAGTTGTACCAACTTACAAACGTTCTTTCGTATACTATTATTATACATGATGCATGTAGTTATTATATGTAAAACCTGCTACACCAAAACGCATTCATATTTTTTTATTGATTCTTTAATGTATGTGAAGCTCAAATTTGTGTGACAATCGCTGACGTTTTTTTTATTGAAATGGGAACATTGAAGTAACCAGCTACAATGATATTAAAATATTTCATAGCCATTAAAAATGGTGTCACATGATACAACTCAACATGGAAGGTGTGTTCCTGCTTAAAATTATTCTGCTCACAAAAACCAGGAAACTTACAGACCAGAAAAGGGTTCAACATCGAAAACATCACGTATATTGCCATTAATCATATGTCTTAGTTTTATAGATCTGGAAACATTTGTATTCTGAATAGTAATATTTTTGGCTGTATAAAGAGTCTCTAACTGTGAGCGAAGAATACACAAGAAAAGTTTGAAGATACCAAAAGTCTAATCAGAAACCGTAAATTGAATGACAGACAATACAATGGCCTGAAGACAAAGGATAAAAGGACAAACAATGATCTACAAAGCACTACACAGAAACTAAAGGGCAACACGAACCCTACAAATACCGTGGGTGAACTCAGATGCCCCGGAAGGGTAAGCACTTCCTGCTCCACATATGGCACAAAGTCAGAAAACAACATTAGGCTTCTTTTGATATTGTGCTTCCTTATGTTTCTATGTAACAAATGATCAGATGTACCTTTTACCTAATGTATACATGTATTCTTCAACATTTCAACCATACATTTAACCTTTTACCTAATGTATACATGTATTCTTCAACATTTCAACCATACATTTAACCTTTTACATAATGTATACATGTATTCTTCAACATTTCAACCATACATTTAACAGCACACACACAGATACTTCCAGCTCAATTACAGTCTAAATTTATTGTTAGTAAACAGAACCAGAAAAGAAATCAAATTGTTTGATTTTAAAATTTCAGGTTCATCAGTGTTTGTTGGTAGTATTGTAGTAATATTCTTGATTCCATTCAATACTGTTATGATGAAGAAATCAAGAGCTTTACATGTAAGTCTAGAAAAACCCCAGAAAAGTTTGAAGATACTAAAAGTTTAGTCAGATCAATATAATGGCCAAAGGAAAAAGGACTAAGAGACATATAATAGTGCACAAAACATTACACAGAAAATTAAATTAAGAATTGAGGAACACGAACCCACTAAAAACTGGGGTTTACATGTGAGTCCATTGATATTTACGGTTTTTTTCACAAATATTTCTTCGATTCAAAATATATACTCCAGGAAACTATTTGTAAGCCAATACTATACTTTTTTTTTTTTTTTTTTAAATAATATAAATTTTGGATCTCTATGTAATGGCTAGTATGTCGTGCAGAAGACCGGTGATTCGATCATAATCTCATATTAGTATGTCGTGCAGAAGACCGGTGATTCGATCATAATCTCATATTGGTGTACTCAGTACAACGTTACGTTAGGTTTACATGTGACTTGTGATATATCTATTCTTCTCTGGATACTCACGTTTCCTCCACCCATACAACTGACCACAGCGATATAACAGAACTATTGCCAAGAGTCACGTTAAACACCCATACACACGGGGGATAACTTCCTATGTAATTGTTTATACAAACGTGCCACTGGAATGGGTCAATGTGCCGACTTTTTCAGCTTTCAAATATGATTCGGTCGCAAATTGTTTCATTTTGTAGATTGTACATTGTATAGTAGTTTCGTGCTTCGCATATATGAATTGGTATTGTTGTCATGTTAAGGGAATATATGAATGGTGATAGTTTTCAGTGGAATCACCGTACCCAATTTTACCTCCCAGTGCCATTTTATGATGAATTGTTTCCTTCAATACGTATAAATACTAGTACATAAAATCATCAAATTAATGTAATATTTTATAATCTAATGCAGCTCCAAATCACGGATTTGACAGACTTAAGAATCAAAACTATGAATGAAGTTCTGAATGGAATAAAGGTCAGTCTTAATGTCATGTTGCCGTCATGAAGCACTTTATATTAATCGAATATTTGTTTTCCCCAACAATTGTTTGTTTGTGTACTACAAGGACAACCGCTGCTTTAAATTGTCAATCTTGAGATTGTTTTTTACTTTAGTATATTAAAAACACAAAGTAATAGATGTCCAGCTTCCTGAATGGAAATTGTTAAGCATAATTCTATTGATCTTTCATCTAAATGCAAACTGGATAGAGAAAATGGTTTTTCATTAGTTTACACCTTAAATGAGTACCATTTGACAGACCTCATGTAATTTTTGTAGTAGATCTGGTTACATTCTACCACTGTTTGTTAAGTATGTATTATACAATTACCTCCTTCTTATGAGGCGGACATCAATAATTGTCTAAGGTCATGTGACTAAATAAATGATCCAATAGAAATAATTCATATACAGTGAGGTATAACAATAAGTTTTTCAGCTTTATGGGTGATCTCGAGAACAGAGAAATTAATAGAAAATAATATTCGATTGATGATCAAGGAATAATGCTGTGTCTTTTATTTTAAGGTTTTAAAAATGTACGCTTGGGAAGAATCATTTGAAAAAAGGATCTTAGATATTCGTAACCAAGAACTAGAGGCGATGAGAAAAAGAGAGCAAATCCAAACATGGCTTCATCTTATATGGGCAGTGTCACCCTTTATGGTAGATATTAATTTTCATTACTAGAGGCTCAAACATGCTTCGTCATTTAGAATGGAATCTTAACAAAGAAAAAAAATATAGTGCTTTCATTAGTTGTCAGGTAAACATAAAGGCTGTCTCATATTTATGGCCATCTATCTACATACTAAAAATATTCAGAAAGAAGAATTTGAGGAAATATTTTCATTATTCACTCGAAATAATCAAAACAATGAATGTAAGCTTATATCAGTTGCTAAGAATCCGATACCTACTAAATGCCATAAGACTCGCCTACCGGTATTTGGTTTGGTATTGGTACGGCAGGCTTAAACTAGTTTATATTGAAATGATGCCTTGATGCGGGTGTCTACCACATGTGAGTAAAATGATAACCTTCATATATATGTTATAACAACTGGTTGAATAGCGTTGTTGTAAAGAACGCTCTATCGTAAACTTGAACTTTACACATTAAATATGTATTCTTCGACACAGTGTTAGTGTAATGGTGTTTAGCGCCACTTTCAAGAATATTTCATTTATATCGCTGCTGTCAGTTTTATTGATGGAGGAAACCTGAGTACCCGATGAAAACCACCGACCTATCGCAAGTCACTGACACAGAAGTTACCATATGTTTGATATTATTTCTGTAAAAGAGAGCCTCAACCAACATTTTTATATTTGATAGTACACAAGACCATCGGAAAACATTATATGGAAACAAATGTCAACTTTTAAAGGTGTCAAGTGTGAATATGTTTTGGACACACATGCGTTTTTTCTTTAATTACAGATATCATTGTTTACATTCGGTGCTTTTGTGTTGATGGACTCCAAAAATGTTCTGACTGCAGAAAAGGCCTTTGTGGCTCTATCTTTGTTCCACATGCTTCATTGGTCACTAAACGTATTACCACGCGTTATACACGGGTTTTTACAGGTAATTCAAATAAAAATGTTTAAATTTTCATTCTGTTTCTCATTATGAGGTCTAATGTTATTAAAACGATATGATAATTTAGCCATCCAGAGTGAACAAATAATATATTATTTGATTATAATTTGTTTATAAAATGTTTTCAAGGAAAAAATGAGTCTCCTTCTTTTTAAATTTCCTTGTACTATGATTTCACAATTGCAGGACGTTATTAGAACATTTTCTCTGTCTCTGATGAAACAAAGGATAAAACAGATGAAATTCTTAAATTAGTGCCATGTTACTCTGGCTGAAACAATCACGACAGAATTAATTGTATTGAATTATTTTAAGTCCTCTGGTTAAACATAATTAAATGTACATAATGCTTATATGGAGAATAGAAAATATCTATTTACATATAAATTTTTGTTTGTTTGTTTGATGGTGTTTAACGCCACTTTCAGCAATATTTCAGTTATACAAAAATGTATTGTGGCGGGCTGTTTTATTGGTGGAGGAAATCAGAGGACCTGGAGAAAACCACTGATCTGTCGCAAGCCACTGACAAACTTTATCACATAATGTTGTGCATCTCGCCCTGATCGAGAATTGAACTCACAACACCAGTGGTAATAGGCACTGATTACATAGGTAATTGTCATACGATCACGACCACGACGGCTCCTACATATAAATGTATATTCTCGTATTGCTACAAATATTATTTTATTGTATAGGCCAGTGTTTCCTTAAAAAGAATTCAGAGTTTTCTGAATACAGATGAATTAGATGACAATATTACCAGAGATACAGAATCTAGTAAGTTTAGAAAATTAACTTAGATTATCCAAGTCATGCTAGATTTTGGTGTAACTCGTTGGGTGATCTAGATCACAATAAGTCATGCTAGATTTTGGTATAACTTGATGGGTGATCCGGATCACAACAATCCATGCTTAAGTTTGGTATAAATCAGTGGGTGATCTGGATACTAACAATCCATGCTAGATTTTGGTGTAATTTGATTGGTGATCTGGATCAAGACCACCAATAGTTCAAACACATATATGTATAATCGGAAATAAAATAAGTTGTCACGGAAATTCGACTCCAGAAATATCAGAAGTTTGCATCAGAAAGGAGTCCGCAACAAATTGAGAATATGTTATGTTGATCAGCATGGAACGTAAATTTATTCTTGTTTGCAAGAAGAGTTTGAAGATACTAAAAGGACAATCAACGATACAAAACATACACATAAAACTAAAGATCGAGTAACGCGAACCCCACGAAAAACAGGGGGTGAACTCATGTGCTCCACATTATTTGAAATGAGTCAATTTATTCTTGTGTGCAATAGATGGAATGAGTAAATTTATGACTGTTGTTGTGTCTTGTTCATCATCCCATTTGTTTCTATTTTTAGATTACGGCTTGACAATAGAAGATGGTAATTTTAGTTGGGATATTGCTGAGGAGCCGACATTAAAAAAGTAATATAAATCAATATGTTATACAATATTAAATCTGTAACCTAAAGAAACATATTAATGGACATATTGATAAATTTGTCTCTAAAATAGTGTCTTTTCTACTATAAAATATGGAAAACTATTTTATTTATTTATGTTTTGTTTAGGGGGAGGGATGCTTTGCTTTATTTGTTGCTAATGAAGTTTTAATGTATTAGGGGTGTTTATACTTGATACAACTTTGTACCACATGTATGTAATAAGGAACTAGTTTCTATGCTCGGTATTGCAATCTTTCAAAATAAAGCATCTTTGAATCGAGTTCAGAACTACCATTGGATGAAACTTAAAACAAAGTGACTTTGACTTACCCCTATCTTTCCACCAACAACCAATCACAATGCCTCATAATGTACATACATAATACAGATATTCCGTAACGGTTAACCAATACATGGTGGCCAACACAAAGCGACCGATATGATGTCTTCAACTTAACCAGTAGAAATCCTTGGCTCAGTAGATTTCTTGTTAACAGAACATCATGATATAAAAAACAAGCCCTGGGATCAATCAATATACCTGTGAATGTAACATGATTTGTACCTATTATGTTTTAATTTATTTCACCAAACCACATATTTATAATGTAGTTTGTAACTTTGGATAAAAGAAGTAGAATACAAACTGACATATATGCTGTGTTTTATGAAAGAAGAGTTTGAAGATACCTAATGGGTGATCAGAATCCAAATAACGAAGAAGAACAGACAACACAATGTCCAAAAGAAAAAGTACAAAAGGACAAACAGCGATCTACAAAACATACACATAAAACTATAGATCGAATATATGTCATATATATATAAGTTTAAACAGTGATGGTCATGAATTCCACCAATACCATTTGTTACATTTAGTATCAACTTAAAGATACCAGAGGGATCACTCGTAGCAGTGGTAGGTTCTGTTGGTTCAGGAAAGTCGTCACTGTTATCTGCAATGCTTGGTGAAATGGAGTCTGATGCCAGTAAAATCAATATTAAGGTAAATATAATTAGATGAAGATCATATATGTTACCAAGAAATACCAAAAATAATTATATTATTCATATGTAATGTATTATTGTCATGTACAGGCATCTTGACAGTGATAGTGATTACTATGTCAATGATCTGAAAATGATTTTGTTTAATTCTTATTTAAAATAAATGCTCTGATATTTTCTAGGGATCCGTTGCATATGTAGCTCAGCAAGCATGGATCATGAATACCACCTTGCAAAATAATATATTGTTCGGAGAAGAGTTGAATTTAAAGAAATATGAAACAACAATTGATGCAACTGCTCTTCGGAAAGATTTAGATATGCTGTCTGGTGGAGATCAAACAGAAATTGGTGAAAAGGTGAATACATTTAGGCTAATATAATCTAAATATTAAAACAAATGTGTTTTATTAAAATGATTTAAGCAATTCCTACTGGAATATTGAAATTTATACTTGAATTTGCATCATTTTCAGAATATGTTAGAAAGTGAGATAATGTTTTCATGGTGCGAATCAAATGATTATCAAATAGTTATTGTGACGAGTGATTAAACTACTTTCTACAAGATTGCAGTGACAGTCAAGGTTTATATGCAGACGAAACCTGAATAAACAAACCTACAGTCATAAAACTTTACAGAACCTTTTCCTACTGGTACTCCAAAAATTACCATTCAGAACGAAGTATCTATTTGATGCAGTGTTCTGATTTGCTCGTTTTTGAATTTGAGTATGAAATTTTATGACCGCAAGTCACTGGTAAACTTCATCACTTAAAGAGGAATTGAGACAAACTTGCCACAAATGGAAATCCAATTCACAACTTTGATAATGATATGCACTGATCATACAGATACAGATAGGTCTGCTTCATACCTTGATCTACACATTGAAATAAGCAGTGACAGGTGGTTAAGAAAGAAACTTTATGACAAAAGAGATGATTTCAATTTTCCTATTGTGAACATTCCATTTATATGTAGCAACATTCCAGCAGCACGTGCATATGGAGTATATATCTCTCAGTTGATACGATATTCCAGAGATTGTGTTTCCCATCAGGATTTCCTTGATAGAGGGTTGCTGCTAACAAGGACGCTACTGAACCAAGTGTTCCTCTTGGTTAAGTTGAAGTCATTACTTCGAAAGAATTGGTTGAACGTTATAGAATATCTGTGTCACAAATTACCATGGATATGTTCCACTTATAGTAAGCACTTCCTGTTACTTTCCTCATTCATGACTTATCACCGGGCTTGTAACTATATTAACAGGACGGGTGTCACTAGTGGAGCAGGAACTGCTTACCCTTCCGGAACACCTGAATTCACCCCCAATTGTAGTGGGGTTCGTTAGTTTTATGTGTATGTTATGTAGATCATATTGTTTGTACTTTTTCTTTTTGCCATTGTGTTGTCTGTTCTTCCTCAATTTACGGATTCTGATTACCCCTTTGGTATCTTCAAACTCTTCTTAGACATGTAGATATAATATAAACAACCATACGATTGCGCCTATGACAACCCTAGAACAAAGGATGTGTTGCCAACTTATAACATATTAATCGCGAAAATGTATAAACTCATTCTGTACCTTAAGAAATTTAAAATTGAGATGAAAAGATAATTAATATGTGAATTTTATTTCTAATACCTATATATTTACAGACTTGTTGATAATCATCTTAATTAATTGTACAGCTCTTAAAGTTTATGACATTCTGTTGTTTTGTTCTATCAGGGAATCAATTTGAGTGGTGGACAGAAGCAAAGAGTAAGCTTAGCACGTGCTGTATACCAAGACGCAGACGTCTATCTCCTTGACGATCCACTGAGTGCAGTAGACTCACATGTTGGAAAACATATATTTGAAGAGGTGATAGGTCCTAATGGATTACTTAAAGATAAGGTAAGCGAACCAAGGAAGAAATAAGGAAATTGTATAACGGAGTTAAACATAAAAATGTCGTGAATATAGCAATCACGTGTCCGTCCGTGGTAATATAGATGAATAAATCGGAGAAGATATCGCCAGAAACACGTATCAATAGGTATCAATTAACTCTTAAAAAAAGTTCACATTTCTAGAGTTATTGGCCTTTGTCCCTAAACGGATGTTACCTTAGTTAGTAATACCACCTATAATCACATATAATTGAGATATTCTGAAGTACAAGATCATATAATCAACCTAGCTTGAATTACCGTGAATACATTTAAATTCGTTGATATAAATGTTCGTGGTTTGTGGAATAAATGTATTTTCGTGGCTATGTAAGTTCGTGGATCCACTGCTATAGCCGTACATATAAACAAGATACATATTGAGTCAAACGTTCTTTGTATTCTTAATTTCATTGTTTTATTATATCAACGAAATCCACGACAATAGTTATAACACGAATAATAATAATACATTTACAGTTTATCAATTTACTCCATGATTACAATGATTTAGGTAATGAAGGGGCCGTCATAGTCGTGATCGTATGGTGACCATAATTAACAAACCTTTCGGTAATATGCAGTGATAGATAATAATAAGGATTTAATAAACAAACACTGACATCCTTACTTTCAGACTAGAGTGTTAGTAACACATGGTATTAGTTTCCTACCAAAGATGGATATGATTATTACATTGGTGGACGGACAAATCGGAGAAGTAGGATCATTTAAGGAGCTTATTGGACATAATGGTGATTTTGCAGAGTTTTTAAAGACCTATATGGTAGAAGAATTAACATGTGGAGACGCTGAAGAAGAAAAGGAAGGTTTGTTACCAGTTGATATTTATCAGATCAACATTATAATTGAAGGCAAAATAGAAATAGGGGCCGTCATGACCGTGATCGTATGGTAGTTGGATTTACAACTACCTATGCAATCAGTGCCTATGTGATAAAGTTTGTTAGTGACTTTCGACAGATCGGTAGTTTTCTCCGAGACTTCCGGTTTCTTCCACCAACAAAATTGATCGCCACGATATAACTGAAAAGTTGTTGAAACTGGCATTAAACACATTAAAAAACCAAACCAAACTAAAACCAAAAAAAAAAAATAATATAGAAATATAAATTAATGGTGAAAATCGCAATACAAGGAGACAAAACAGTACTTCGATATCTGATGTAACTTAATTTGTATTACACAAATTTTCAATTATCATGATGTTTTTCCAGAAGCATCACATTTCTTTTTTTTTTCAAATTACAACAAGTTACATATCACGAAATACATCCTATAAAAGTTGAATTAATAGAAATATATAATACTACATAAATATATATATAATGCAATATTGGTTCTCAAAAAATTATATCACAAAAGTATCATACAAATTCATATTGAGAGTTTGTTGGATTTGTTTTGAAAGAGAATGAAAAGGGAAGGAAATCGGAGATGTGTAAGAATTACTAAGGGAAAGTGGGGAAACTAAATTTGCAGCTGTGATTTTGCTGTTTATATTAGCAGCATCACATTTCTTATTAGAAAATTACATTTTTTGTTGCTCTGGTATGCTTGTATTCAAGTTGAGCGCATAGTTGAAAGCACAATGAATTTAAAATACTATCCCGGTTTCATTTAAATCCGTACAATTAAAATGTTATCATATATTTTGTTTTAAATTTTGTTAGTGCTTGAAATGACAGAGGAAGTGGCATCTCAATTGACTGACTATGGCAGTTCAGGAATTTTAAAAAGGTATGAATATTATGTGTAGATCTATATACCCACATTTTAGGGATTGGCTTATGATCTATTAGCCCCTCCCCCGGTTTTTAGTGGGGTTCGTGTTACTCGATCTTTAGTTTTATGTGTATGTTTTGTAAATCGTTGTTTGTCCTTTTGTGCTTTTTTTTGTCTGTTCTTCGATATACAGATTGTGATTACCCCTTTGGTATCTTAAATTCAAACTCTTCTTAAAAGAAGACACACACTCTTTAATTACACTTTACATCAATACGCTCCATCAACATGTTAATAAAATCGAGTTAACCTTTCGTCTAGGTGATCTCTAGTATGTTCTGAGCTCTTACCTAATTAAACCAAAATTTTGTCATTGGGTTTTTGTTTGTTACTTTAAAGTTCACCTGGATTTATGATTAAAGGTCGAGTTTACACCCACCACTGAAGAGCACTGGGTTGTAATGAATGTCATAAATACATCTGAAATGTCAAACAATTCTACAGAAAATAAATATTACAGCCTGAGGAAGTGACAACCATAACTGCTTATCTATTTCACTGGATCCCAAAATGATGCCAAATCTAACTCTGTTCGGTAGAATTTTCAGATATTTTGAATACAACCCAATGATAATAATTAATAAAGTAATGTGTATTTAGTATATGAATTTGGATATGCATGTCTTACTTCAGAAATGTGTAGTGTTTTGTAGATCTTGGTATGTCCTTCCTCTTTTGGGCATTGTGTTATCTGTCTGTCCTTTGATTTTCGATTTACGGATTCTGATTACCGCTTTGGTATCTTCAAACTATTTTTGTTCAACAGGCAACTATCTGAAATAGCAAAACGGAAAAGAACTGAATCTGAATTATCTGAACAAATAGATAATAGTTCACCTCATATGACTTCACCAAGCTACAGCTTAGATCAGTCAAAACGGAATACTTCAAGACAGTCTTCAAAATTATATACAGAAACCTCTTCACAGAAAACGTCTGATATCGATCACCATGGTAATGATGAACATAGCGACCATAAGACAGTAATAGATCGTCATCTAGAAACTAATTTCGACAGGAATGACGACGTCTTTCATGGCATTAATAGCAACAGATTGTTAAACCGGTATGTCTGAATATTAATAACAATAACACAGCCAGATTACACAAGAAACGAGGATTAAAATAATATTATTCATAGTAAAATTGTCATTAATGAAACAAATTATTTTCTGAATATGTAGAAGGAACACACGAGAAATGTACAAGTAACTCGGGTTACTTATAATCAATATGTTAAAGGATACTCAATCCATTAGAGAAAGGGAAAACGATGTTTTCTGTTAAGCAAGCAGCTTTAAGTAGAAAGAGCAAAGACTGGTTGGCACGGAATCAGAATAATGTGTCCCAGTGGGACGACATGTCTATCCGCAAACTTTGTCTCACTGAGCTAGCACTATAAACATCCAGCTAAGCATGTTGGTCTAGTATAAAACGGACCTCATAATCATTTCGTTGAAAATTAACTTGGTGCCATAATGTAGCTGGAAAATTGCTGAGTTGGTGTTAAACAGCAATTACTCAATCACTCACTCATGAACACATAGTGAACCTGCTTTATAAATTTTAGTTTTATTTCTACTTCACATTACAGACAGCTGTCTGATATGTCAGACACTGATTCAAACATAACAGACTTTGAGCAGCTATCTCGTCAGACATCATCATGTATCAATGACAACGAGCAAGAAAATGTAAAACACCATAAATTGATAGAAGAGGAACACATGGAGGAAGGATCGGTATGTTTTATTTTTGTTGTTGTTTGTATTTTGCAAGAACACATGGGGGACGGATAGGAATGTTTCCTCAATCACGACTTATCACTGGGTTTGTAATTAGAGTACCGTGACGGATGCCACTAATGGAGCAGGAACTGTTATCCCTTTCGGAGCGTCTCAGTTCATCCCGGTTTTTAGTGGTGTTCATGTACTCGATTTTAGTTTTCTGTGTAGTGTTTTGTAGATCGTTGTTTGTCCTTTTTCGCTTGGCCATTGTATTGTCTGTCCTTTTCCGATTTATGGATTCTGATTACTCCTTTGGTATCTTCTAACTCTACATATGTAGATGCAAACCCAACTGCCATGTGATCATCAGCTAAAACCGGAGAACTGTAATAAACTGGAAAACAAAAGAATTGACCACACTGGAGGGATAACTCTAAATTGAAGATAAAAAAAGGTGTAATCAGAAGCCGTAAATCGACGGACAGGCAATAAAATGACCACAAGAAAAAATGGCGAAAAGAAAAACAATGATCTACAAAACATAACACCGAAAAATAAAGATCGAGGAACACGAACTCCGCCAACCACCTTTGGTGGTCTCAGATGCTCCGGAAGATAAGCAGTTATTCTCCACTAGTGACCTCCGTCGTATTATTCTTGCTACAAGCCCAGTAATAAGAAAAGTTTAAAGATGTAATTAAAAGCAGTAAATCGAAAAAGACAGACAAAACAATTGCCAAGTGAAAAAGGACAATGATCTACAAAAGATTACACACAAAACCAAAGAACGAGCAAAATGAACACCATCAAAATCGGTGGTTAAACAAGATGCTCTGCAGAGTAAGCGATTCCTGCTCCACATGTGACACCCGCCGTGTTACTCTTGTTAACAACCCAGTGATAACTCATGCATGAAGAAAGGACATGATTCTGATTACATACCGTGGTCATTTGTGTTTTAGATACTCCGTAACCGAATCATGGTGGCAACAGAAAAACTTTCCAATGGAGTCACTTTAACTTAACCACTAGAAACCATTGGTTCAATATCGTACTTGTTGGTTGATTGATTGATGTTTTGGTGTTTTAACGCCACTTTCATCAATATTTTAGCTATATCATGGCGACCAGTTTTAGGGATGGAGGAAGACGGAGTACCCGGAGAGAACCACCAACCATGGACAAGCAACTTGTAAACTTTATCACTTGCGGCTGCGAGTCGATTGCACCCTTTTTTGTAATTTAACTAACTCATTGGGTCACCTGGGCCCCTTCTTCCTTGTTGGCAGTAACCCTCAAGGAAATCATGATATGAACCACAAGCTTTTGAATATCGAATCAACTGAGAAATATATACTCCATATGTAGGTGCTGCTGGAATGTTGCTACATATAAATGGAAAGTTCACAATGGGAAAATTGAAATAATATCTTTTGTTGTAAGTTATCATAGAAGCAAAGACAAAATCAATACACCTAACACACATATCATACATGTAATTCAATAAACATGGTGGAGTCAAATTAGTTAATGGGTTCAGATTAGAAAAAGACATGTTTTGATATTATTGAGCTACTGTTTTAAACTGCAGATAAAACTGAGTGTGTTGATGGTGTATGCTAGAGCTGTTGGCTTAAAGTTTTTTGTTTTTATACTGGTAATCAATATGCTCCACGAATGTTTAGAAGTATATCTTGATGTTTGGATTAGTAAATGGACCAATGATTATACAGCTTCAGTAAATGGAACAGTGGATAAAGGACATAATATGAGACTAGTGGGGTATGGTGCAATAGGACTTGTGAGAGGTATATTATATACCGTACATTACATAATAATTTGTCAGAATTTTAATGTATCCATGTGATTCTTGGCCTACTTCACAACGTATTTGATTGGATGTTTATCCTTATAAGTAAAAGAACGAATCAATGAATACTTACATAAACATAAACATATTCAAATAAAGGAAAACGTTTTAAGAAACGCTTCGTATGCAGTAAGTTAGATATTTTCATGTTTAATTTAATAATTTTTTTATATATTTTAAAATGCTATTTTCAACCAATCCTTTCTATTTTTGTTTTTTGTTTTTTTATTTTCAAGTTTCAGACAATTTTATTGACAATAGCGTTTTTGGACATAGAAACCATAATAAAAATGTAAATATCAAATTTAGTGCGCACAACGTCTTTCTGGAATAACATTAATTGGGTACCCTCAAAGTCGAAAGATTGGAAAGCCAAATAATTTTTAAATCTTTAGGAACAATAAAACCAAAAGCCTAAACAAGATAGATAAAATCTGCTCAGGTAGCGTATACCTGAGGGGGAGAACCTTGGTTTTAATAACAAATGAGGATGTATCAATGCAGAAATCGTAATATTAATTCTTTGATATCGTAATCATCGATTCTGAGAAATGCTTGAGTTTAGGTCTTTGAAAGGTTGTAAAACTAAGAATTGTCTTATTAGCTGTAGATGACATTTACTTTTCTTTTTTACAATTCGTTGGTGTTGCAATTCCTTGGGCTGAATGGGGAAAATATCCAAGAAAATGGGATATCACCTCCTAAAAATCTATACAAAATTGAATAAAATTATAAGATATACATGGATTGAAATTAATATATTTAACTCAATGTCACTATTTTCGTATGCATATTGCTATAGACCAAACAGATAATTTCTATTTAGTTTGTGGTCGTATATATAAAAACAACCAATCAATATAACGTAACCAATATGATTACCGTGGACGTATTTCACTTCTGTTGGCATTGGTGAAAATATATATCATTTCAAACTGGTGTTGGCTAAAAATATCATCGTAATTAATATGTAATATATATATATACATATGTATTTTATAATTCTCATATATTTATGTTATTTTTCAGCTATTCTTATCTTTATGACAGAGACCCTTCTTGTCTATGGTTTTATTAAAGCAGCAAAGCAACTACACTTGGGACTATTACGTAATATACTGAAATCACCGATGAGTTTCTTTGATACAACACCAGTAGGAAGAATTGTCAATCGCTTTTCCAAAGATATCGACGCCATAGACAACAGGCTGATTTATGAGTTTAAAGATACAATAATTAGCTTATTTTGGGTCATAATTTCTATGTTGACGGTTTGTTCTGCAACTCCTCTGTCTGGTGTTGTTATGGTGCTACTGACATTGGTATACTTCTATTTCCAGGTAAATTATTGAAATGTTTTAAATAATTTAAAAGTTTCTGATAAATTATTGTAAGAAAAAAGATTGGTAAAAATATATATTTACTGTCAAACTCAGATATGTAGTTTTGCTGACAAAATCAATTGTTTTGTTGACTAACTCAGATGTTTTGTTGACTACCTCAGTTGTTTTGTTGACTAACTCAGTTGCTTTGTTGACTAATTCAATTGTTTTGTTGACTGAGACGTTTTGTAGACTACCTCAATTGTTTTGTTGATTAACTCAGTTATTTTCTTGACTACCTCAGTTTTTTGTTGACTATCGCAGTTGTTTTCTCGACTAATTCAATTGCTTTGTTGACTACCTTAGTTGTTTTGTTGACTAACTCAATTGTTTTGTTGACTGAGACATTTTGTAGACTACCTCAATTGTTTTAGTGACTAACTCGGTTGTTTTCTTGACTAACTCAGTTATTTTGTAGACTAACTCAGTTTTTTGTTGACTAGCTCAGTTGTTTTCTTGACTAACTCAGTTGCTTTGTTGACTAACGTAGTTGTTTTCTTGACTAATTCTGTTGTTTTCTTGACTAACTCAAAGTAGGAGTGTGGCTATTATGGGAAGGACTATCATCGTCGAGATTGTGGATGAATTATGGCTATTAATGTTGAGCTATATGGTTCAATTTTGACTATTTACTAATGCCGAATTGCTACCGTACACATGCATAATACAGCTGATACCATGATACACACTTCAAATCCTAAGACAAATACCAACAAAAGGTAGTCATCGGTCAGTTTGTTTTAGATGTTGGGAATTTCCTCCCATATTAGTTTTTGTACTGATGATCCACACCAATAAAACTAACGCTAATATGTATTTTTTTAGTGTAGGAAATTGGCTTTTCTCACTTTTACTTATATTATTTGCATGCACTAAATGTTATCTTTTGAAGCGAATGTTTGCATCAACATCACGACAGTTAAGACGACTAGAATCTGCTGCAAGATCTCCAATTTACTCCCACTTTGGAGAAACCATTTCTGGATGCTTAACTATAAGAGCTTACCAACAACAGAAAAGATTCATTGGTGAATCAGCTCATCGATGTGATGAGGTGAACACCATTCATCTATTGAAAGTCGCAGCCAGACGGTGAGTTAAAATATCAGTTTTAATGTTTTGTCTAGATTATGGGTGTTTGTCAGGGGCCGTCGTGGCCTTGATCGTATGGTAGTTGGATTTACAACTATATATGCAATCACAACTGATGTTGTGAGTTAACATCTCGATCTGGGCGAGGTATACAATATTATGTAATAAAGTTTTTCAGTGACTTGCGACAGGTCGGTGGTTACTCTGATTGTCACGATATAACTGAAATATTGTTGAAAGTAGCGTTAAACACCATAAAACCAAACCAATCAACAATATGGTTTTTATAACGTGGTGGTCAGTATGTAACTTTATTATTATATTGAATGTCATTGATTCTGAAGAATGACCTCACAGTTGAAGGTCAAAGGTAAAGTAATATTATCGACCTTTACCCAGGTTATAGCAAGTCTTTGCAAATATATGCCAAGATAATAAGAATTTGATGATACCAACGGGTAACCCGAAATTGTAAATAGAAAACTACAGATTGAGCCACACGAACCCAAAGCAAAAAACCGATGTGAACTCAGGTGATCTGGAAAGCTAGGTAGTTACTGCTGCATCAGTATAATAATTACTAATGTTGAAATTTCTATATTTTGTAGATGGTTACATATCAGACTAGAAATCTTGGGTAGCTTTATAGTATTGTCCGCTTGTTTATTTGCTGTGTATGACAAAGATAGTTTATCACCTGGACTTGTAGGGTTGTCTATTGTTTATGCCTTGAATGTAAGTAACCATTTGTGTCTTGTTTGCATGTATATGTATGTTGTACAATGCTATAGCAATAACAATGATAGATATATACTATATGATTTAACATAGCAATATTACATTGAGGACAAAGATTGAGATATGAGATGCGATGAGAAAACAGTTTCGATAAAAAAATATCAATTATTGTATGTTTATCAAAGATTTAATAAGGTGAGGTTAATACAACATCATATTAGAAATCAACTATGCTATGTTTGTGTCACTCTTGTTGCTAGATAAATAAACGTTAGACCGAAGGCTAGGTGCAATCTAGAATTAAGAATATAGAGACACAGGCAACATTGGGCACAAGACATGAAACGAAGATAAAAAAAATGCAATATCACACAAACCCTATTGATTTAAACACAGATTAAATTATTTGTCTACAAAAGTATTATCATTATATTGTATTTTGGATGCAACTTCTATTATTCAACTTGTTCATTCAATCGATTTTGGCTTTACTTTAGGATACTTTAGGATCTTCTATGGACTCTGGACTCTCAACCACTATGTCTGCATCTACTTCACCAATAACTTATATAAACTTCTTCTTGTGACTTCCGCTCTTAACCTTAATTTCCTCATTATAGTCGTATTTCACCTCCTGGTTTTCCCAATATTTATCCAGCAATATTTCAAAGCTCTTTACTGTTTTTGCTTGTGCTAACTCTTGCGGCAAATCATTCCATATGTCAGTCACCCTGTTCTTAAAGCTGTGTTTCCTCAAATTCAGTCTGCAGTTTCATTTTTGTATTTTTGTACTATGTCCTCTGGATTGATCTGTCCTACTCATTTCAAAAAATCTTTCTGTCACCTCCTTATCATAAATTCCGTTTAGTATTTTGAATGTTTCAATCATATCAACTCTTAATCTGCGATACTTTAGCGTTGGCATTTTGAGCTTTTTCAGCCGGTCAATGTAATTCAGTTGTTTCAATAATGGTACCTGTTTTGTTGCTCGTTTCTGTACATTTTCTATTAATTCAATGTCCTTCTTAGTGTAAGGGGACCACACTGCCGCTGCGTATTTCAAATTTGGCCTAACCAAAGCTTGAAACAAATATCTGAAGCTAGTTTTATCGAGGAAGGTATAAGTTCTCCTAATTAGTCCGATTATGCTATTAGCTTTGTTGACTTTTTGTGTAATATGTTTACTGAAACTTAAATTTGTATCTACTAGCACTCCTATATCCTTTTCTCCTTCTAACATTTCCAATTCGACCTCTTCCCCTGCATTGTTATATAAGTGGTAGCTTCTATTGTTCTCAAATTTTGTCTTGTTTGAAACTGTCATGATTTTACACTTGTTTGGATGCAATTTCAGTAGCCATGTGTCTGACCATTTTTGGAGTTGATCTAGATCTGCCTGTAAACCACTTACGTCATCTTCACAGCTTATATCCTTGTAGATTTTTGTATCATCAGCAAATAAATATGTTGATGCATTCACACATTCCGGCATGTCATTTATGTATATAACAAACAGTATGGGGCCTAATACACTCCCTTGTGGTATGCTACTCGTTACCGGTCGGTCTCTGGATTCTGAGTTATTCACAGACACTTTTTGACTTCTGTCACCCCAAAAATCTGCTACCCATTTTATTATTTGCTCTGATAGCCCATAACTTCTCAGTTTTCTTAACATCCTTTTGTGTGGGACCTTTTCAAAAGCTTTCATAAAATCCATGTATATTGAATCCAGAGTCCCTCCATTGTCTAGTATTTTAGTCCACTCCTCCATTACTATTAATAGCTGTAAAGTAGTGGATCTCCTTGATATAAACCCTAATTGCCTGTCACTGAATAGCTTTTGAATCATATGCCCAACTATGACTTCTCTGACTATTATTTCCATTTATTTTCCAAGTACACTTGTTAGACTTACAGGTCCATAGTTACCAGGTTCGGATTTATCTCCTTTTTTGAATAATGCGATTATGTTCCCTAATTTCCATAAGTCTGGTACTATTCCTGATTGCAAGAATGCATTGTATATATTAGACAGTGGATTCGCCAAAATTTCAGCTGTTTCTTTTAATGCTTTTGCCATCAGGCCCTGGAGATTTGATTGGGTTTATTTCTAGCAGTAACTTAAGAACTTCTTTCTCTTCGATTTGGTGTTCAGCACATCTAAATTTTATTTCTTTGGGTTGAAGATTAGGGATTGCTCCTTCTGGTTCTTTGGTGAAGACACTGGTAAAGAATTCCGCTAATACCTCGGCTTTGTCTCCATCATTTTATGTTGTTTTTATCCCATTTTCTGTATTTGTTTTTGATTCTGATATCCCGGACTTTGTCTTCCTTTTTGAGTTTGCATATTTCCAAAATTTCTTTGGATTCTTTTTCACGTCTCTAGCTATATCTCTCTCCATTGACATTTTGGCCTTTTTCACTGAGTTTTTAACCTGATTTCTCAATTTAGCATATTCTTGATATTTTCTCCCATCTCTTGTCTCCATGTAGTGCTGCCATGCTCTGTGGTTGTTTTCTTATCTTTTTTATAGTCTTTTCGTCCAAGGGTAGATAATTATGTTTTTTTTGCCTTGCTGACTTTCCTGCTGTTAATTTTGGGAATACTCTTCTGCTTTATGTAGTATTCCAGCAGATTTACTCTTTCAGTTTTGGTTTTTGAGTAAAACCCTATTGGAACAAAACTAGTGCCTTTGAATAAATGCTGTGGTCGTATCATGCTGCACCGGACAAAGTCCGTTTTTATGGTACAGTATATATACATATAATTTGTATATATTTCTATTTAACCATCTTCATTTTCCATGTTTTAGGTAACAGAATGTCTACAATGGTTAGCTAGGGAATCCTCAGATTTGGAGACTAACATAATATCTGTGGAAAGAATAAGAGAGTATTCAGAGAAGCCAACGGAGGTAATAGTCATAAGTAAAATGATGAATGTTGCAAACTGGAAGGTAAAAAATAAATTGGAAAATTAACGTGTAATTAAATACACTGTCATTTATCTCTTGTCGTTACTTATGCATATTACGAGATGGAAGGTACACAATCTGATGTAATGTTTACCATTGATAAGCTAAGATCATCGTTCCCCTGAAGACGCGGCTTCACTTCGCATTTATTTATTCGTATGCTGCATGTTTCACATTGAAAACATGACCACGCAGCATTAAGGGTTAAAATCAAAGACTAGTTGGAGTAATGTGTTCGAGTTACACGTCTATTAGCACACTGTTGTTTCGGTGAGCTTGCACTAAATATCAAAATTAGCATGTTGGTCTAGTGAAAAGCGGGCATCATCATTTAATCATTGAAATGTTATTTATTCTCGCCATGATATAGCTGAACTATTGACTTTTTTGGTGCTAAGCAACAACTGTTCAGATGTAGACGTATCGCTCAGTATGGACATAATATTCTGACTTTTTTCCAACAAATATCTGCCTCATTAATATTGCGTCGTGCTTAACGTAGAAGTAACAAAGAATAATTTTATAATATTTGGTTCAGCACTCTATATATTATATATATCTGCTGATATATCCGCCGTGTGAACATATTTATTGCTGAATTTGACTTGTTACTGGATATTTAACATCAACTAAACGTATTATGTTGAACCGTACATACCTGAATAATTTCATTCTAAGCATCCTTAAAATCTGACGCTTGGAATTATAGCAGTGGTGAAAGTAAACAGAATATAATGTATGAATTATGTATATCTTAATTAAAAGGCTGCATGGATAATAGAAGAAAAGAAACCAGATAAAAGCTGGCCTAATGAAGGTTGTGTGGAGATAAAAGATTACGGTGTTCGCTACAGAGAGGGACTAGAGCTGGTCTTGAAGGGGATTACCTGTAAAATACATCCAGGTGAAAAGGTACAATTTTCTTCTCATATTTCTAGATATCTTTCAAGTGTGGGAATTTGAATATCTAATGAAATGACCAACACACATTCCAAGTCAACAGTGTTTCTAAATGCTGTGGTAAGATGATATATTAATACGAAATATTAAAACGCACTCGAGAAATCATGTATCATAATTGATCGGAAATAGGAATTCCAAAACTTAATTTGGACGGTTCCTAGTTCAACTTGACTACTGGTGATATTATTTATCACAATGAATTCTTTATGCTTACAATACCAATCGCTTTACAGTAAATGATATACATAAAATGTATATAGATAAATATCCCTTTATTCAATAGTATTCAAAAGGATCCGGAAATCACAACCATAAAAAATTTCAATATACATTTAAATACAATTTGTATCAGTCTAGAGTAATATATATATATATATATTTTTTTTAAATAGTCTGTATTGAAATTTTGTTATATAAATGTCATTTCCATATTTTTGCTATTTATCTGGTTTCAGATTGGAATAGTTGGACGGACAGGAGCTGGGAAGTCATCGTTAACGATGGGTCTGTTTAGAATAATAGAAAAGGCACAAGGAAGTATTCTTATTGATGGTATCGATATATCGACGATAGGTCTACAAGATCTGAGGTCAAAGATCACCATTATACCACAGGTATATCTTTATTTTCATTTATTTATTAATATTTGAATTTGCATATGTCATGCATGTTTCTAAGATGAAAATGCGAAACCTTTGTTTTGGAACCAGTACTTAATGACTGGGCTGTTAATTATGACAGGATGTTCAAACCCTTTCAGTCTTACTCTCGCTGTATTGTTAGAGTTTCTAAGATGAACATGCGAAACCTTTGTTTTGGAACCAGTACTTAATGACTGGGCTGTTAATTATGACAGGATGTTCTAACCCTTTCAGTCTTACTCTCGGTGTATTGTTAGAGTTTCTAAGATGAACATGCGAAACCTTTGTTTTGGAACCAGTACTTAATGACTGGGCTGTTAATTATGACAGGATGTTCAAACCCTTTCAGTCTTACTCTCGGTGTATTGTTAGAGTTTCTAAGATGAACATGCGAAACCTTTGTTTTAGAACCAGTACTTAATGACTGG
>MJUT01056833.1:430566-478519 GCA_002080005.1 Gigantidas platifrons
CTGTTAATTATGACAGGATGTTCAAACCCTTTCAGTCTTACTCTCGGTGTATTGTTAGAGTTTTTGTCTTTTCTGGTTTTACAATATTGTTATTTGGTTTATACTCAGATCTTTAATTTAGCTTGATCCAACATTATGTGATAAAGTGTGTTAAGTTACTTTCGACAGGTCGGTGGTTTTCTTTGGGTACTATGGTTTCCTCTGCCAATAAAACTGACCACGACGATAGAACTGATATATTGGTGAAAGTGGCATTAAACACCATAACCCCTCTTTTATTTGAATATCTCGATGGACTTAAATAAGTTATTCTCTACTGCACAGCTTGCTTTGTTAGTAAAATACTGTAGATATATTTATTATTTTCAATGACGAAATGCAACTGGTTAATGGGTGTCAATTTAATAAAAGAGACACATGTATTATGTAAATGGAATGTTACTTCTGAATCAGAATCCGTCAATTGAAGAAGGACAGACAACACAATGGCAAAGAGAAAAAGTATAAAAGGACAAACAACGATCTGCAAAACATACATATAAAACTAAAGATCGACTAACACGAATCCCACCGTAAAACGGGGGTGAACTCAGGTGCTCCGGAAGGGAAAGCAGTTCCTGCACTACTAGTGGTATCCGTCGTGTTACACCAGGCCCGGGAAGTGCTTACGACACATGGAACATATACGTGGTCATTTGTGATACAGATATTCGTAACTGTTAACCACGTAATGGTGGTTTCTGTAAAACTTTCTTTATTTACATGTAGCAATATTAGTGGAGGTATATAACACACTTCTAAGTTAAAACATTTGAGGTGGAACATTACCATTGTGCTTTAAAGTATTTAATGTGACAAATGTATTTATTTTTATAAATTGTATTGTGATAGGATCCTGTTCTATTTTCTGGAACAATGAGAATGAATTTAGATCCATTTGAGGAATATTCAAACGAAGATGTATGGAAAGCCTTGGAGCATGCTCATTTGAAAATATTTGTAAAAGGAATTACTGGAGAACTTGACTTTCAGTGTTCAGAAGGCGGCGAAAATCTGAGGTTTGATTTTATATTCAAATAGCATGTTAAGTAAAACCATAAACTATAATTGAGGAAGTGAGTCTATAATTTGAGGACAAATTCGTGCTCAGACGTTTTATGACCTTATGCCTAGTCTTATTTTGTCAATAATTGTTAACTACCAAAATGGCATTGGGCTAGTCAGTGGTCGGATAAATCCTAGACTAGAAATTGAGTTGTTGCTTCTTTGATGGGAATGTATCCCTAAGGGAAAGATCAAAGATTTGTTAATTAAAGTCCGGATTATGTGTCCTCGTTATCCAACATGTCCACCAGCGATGTTCGTCTGTAGCTAAGAATATTACATAGACGAATAAATTACTAAAGAAAAAGTCACTAGATGATTTATGATGATATTATCTGACATATTTGTATATCATCATAAGGCACAATGCTGATTAAACCTGAGTATATATGACTTCATAACACAATAAACTCAGTTCACACCTCGAGACCAAGGTTAAATGTTCAGATTTATTTTTAAGTCGGAGATTCAAAGGTCAGTCGTACGTTATAAAGTGTAGTTCACTTATACTGACAGTATAGGGACATGAACTATTTTTTTATTATAACCAAACTTCAATATAACCAGACCTGATATATAGTCAAGAGGATTAACATGGGTAGCTAATCTGTGCAATACAACCTACTTCGTTATAAGTGTATCTGTCTCACCTTTCTCTCTCAAATAATGATTGCAGGCCTAAACAGCTAATAAAACCCTGAAATTGACGATAAACAGCAATAACTCAACAATATTCACACCATTAACACTGTTCCTAAGATAAATACTCTTTTGTTTGTTTCTTAAATTTGTCAACAGATGTGCCCTAATCCACAAAGTGAATGAGTATATATGAATTTCGCTAGATAACATATTAAGCTTGAATTGTAATCAGTTCATTTTTGCATGAACATATTTTTGAAATTGTCCTTACTATACCAAATACAAATATACCTTCTTATATTATTAAATCATGTATTCCATCTTGATGTTCTGTTAGACATTACAATATTTCTCTTCTTTGCAGTGTGGGTCAAAGACAGTTAGTTTGTCTAGCCAGGGCTTTGTTACGGAAAACAAAGATCTTAGTACTAGATGAGGCTACAGCTGCTGTAGATCTAGAAACTGATGAACTCATACAGAATACAATCAGAGTTGAATTTTCTGACTGTACTATTTTAACAATAGCCCACCGACTGAACACAATAATGGACTACGACAGGTAAGCTGTACAGCATTTTAATGCAAAATCCAGAGACATAGGCAGCATTGGTACAAGACACAGAACGAAGACAAGCCAATCAAAAACACACAAGGCGTTGAATATTTCTTTAATCAGTATTT
The DNA here is from genome assembly GCA_002080005.1 of Gigantidas platifrons. Lineage (NCBI taxonomy): Eukaryota > Metazoa > Mollusca > Bivalvia > Mytilida > Modiolidae > Gigantidas > Gigantidas platifrons. The sequence continues at coordinate 432,994 of MJUT01056833.1, forward strand.
ATCTGAGATTTTCCCCAGCGTTCCTGTTGTCGGAGCTATCAGTATTTATTCAAGAACTTCTCCAGCGGTCCGGTTATCAGAGCTATCAGTATTTATTCAAGATTTTCCCTCCCCGGTGGTCCTGTTATCAGAGCTATCAGTATAATACGTATTTATCTGATATTATCCCTGGCATTCCTGTTATCAGAGCTATCAGTATTTACTCCTATTGTTTCTGTATACACATTGTCTCTTTAAGGTATTATCTTTTGGTCTGATACTCCACGTCACTTTCTAAGCATATAATTCCAGGACATGGATTACCAACGCCATGGTCTTTTTTAATGCTTAATGATTTAAGATGAGAGGTGATTGTTTGATTCAGAGTTACAACTTCCTTCATCGTATATTTAAACTACTAAATTCTTTGACAACAGAGTTATCCGCACTGACCAATCACAAATGTCCTAATACATATTCACTCTTTCCATTGAAATGAATCAATCTATCTTATTAACTATTACAAACTAAAAAGGTTTATAATGTTAGCTTTTCACCATTACTTATTTGTTTTCGGGTCCGTTGTAGTTATGATCATATGGTATTTGGACTTACAACTACCTAAGCAATCAGTTCCCTACACCACTAACGTTGTGAGTTCGATTGCCAGTCATGTGAGGTGTAGGCGATCCAACATTATGTGCTAAAGTTTGTCAGTGACTTGAGGCAGGTCGCTGGTTTTCTCCAGGTAATCCGGTTTCCTCCACCAATAAAACTTACTGCCACAATATAGCTGAAATATTGTTGAAAGTGGTGTTAAACACCATAAAACCAACAGACCAAACCCTACAATGAAGAGATTAAATGTATTCATTTATCATTATAACGGCAGAAAATGGTGTATACGGCTAAATAAAAAAAAATAACGTAGAGTAATCCACTCATTGTGATCCAAAACATATTTTGAGGACGAGTTTCATATAAGATGTGTTTTATATTTACAGAATCTTGGTTTTAGAAACTGGTAACATTAGTGAGTTTGATACTCCAGCAAGCTTGTTAAATGACAATCATAGTGTATTCTATGGAATGGCAAAAGATGCAGGACTAGTCACATAGTACAGATTTTATTTAGGAAATAAAAGTATTGAAAATTTGTTGTCAGATCTGACTTCATGACGTTTTTACAAGCGGTTTTTTTGCTTTGCCTTTCTGCGAATAAAGTTATAGGCCCTTTTTATATCATTACAAATGTTATATTATTGATCCTTTTCTGATATGTGACACAAGACATGACAAACAACTCGGTTATTCGAATAAAGAAAAAAATTCAAATTTACGTATTCATCTATTCATCCAGAAACCGTTGACTATGCAACACATTAGCTCGAAACTATTTTCACTACCCCTTTCAAAACTACATGCCTTGTATAACTCATGTTTTGTAAACCATGTTACAAATCCGAATTCAAATGAATACAAACTTACAGCAATCGTCTTGGATATTGCCGGTCACAGACTTTTCAAACCTGTTGGCATTAAGAAAGATGAATTAAACAGACATTCCTTTCTAAAACTGTCGTTTGCCAACACAGATCTTGATGGCAATATCCTTCATCACAAATCCGTCAAATCTAAAAATCAACCATATTTTAAAGATCAGTGCGTACCTATAATCTAGTTTGCATATACCATGCCTATAGCAACACAAATATTTAACTGCACACACATGTTGCATGATCTCAATATTGACGATTTCAAATCTAGGACTCCTGATTGCACATGTGCAAGTTCCCCACTCATATATAATACGGCAGGAAACGTTATAACTGGTGACCTTAAAATTATCAACAACACCTCTCTACAAGATGTGTTCACCAATAATCCTAAATATCGTGAGTCTAAATCCATAAACTGGTCACATAGCTTTAAAATTCTTATGGATTTCGTCAAGGATTATGCCAGACAATGGGAAAAGCGTGAAAAGGAGGAATTGTATACTCTTTCCGAATTTTGTAAAAAGAACAAAAAAAAAACAATCTGATTCTACCAAAAAGTTCTCTGAAATTGATATCACCAACATGCTCAAGTTTTTGATTGACAACATATTTGCTATGTTTGGTGAACCTGTTTTTCAACAGACATTCGGCATACGTATGGGTACAAAATGTGCTCCTCTTCTCGACCACTTGTTCCTTTATTCGTATGAGGCAGACTACATATAGGGGCTTCTCAAGAAAAACGAAAAGAAGCTTGCCAGATCCTTTAATTTCACGTTCCGTGATATAGATAATGTCCTTTCACTAAATAATCCTAGTTTGGTGATTTCGTTGATCGCATTTATCCCATTGAGCTTGAAATAAAGGATACCACAGATACAGATAGGGTCTGCTTCATACTTTGACCTACACCTCGAAATTGACAGTGAGGGGCGTTTAAGAACGAAACTTTACCACAGAGGATTTCAATTTTGCCATTGGGAACTTTCCATTTATATGAAGCAACATTCCAGCAGCATGGCCACCTGTATATGGAGTATATATCTCTCAGTTGATTAATAGAATCAAACACCGGTGACAGGTCAAGATCGAGAAATCTCAGACACCCAAGATTTCAATCGTTCTCTGACGAGGCTTGCAAACGTAAACAAATGGCACGACATTCTTGAGTTTTAAAAGATAGATTAGACTTTGGCTATGCCGTTATATTTTGTAAAGCATATTTAATTTTAATCACATCTACAAACAATAGTAACAAAAAATCACAAGCAGAGTTATAGATAACACTGGAAAATCTTGAATATATAAGGGTAATAACAAAATTACCGAACACAGAGCAATCTTCCAAAGGGAAAGTCAAAACTCGTAAATCAATAAACAGACAAAATCAGTCAACAACCGGGAAATTGGGAAACCACAATGGCCCTGACTTGGCACAGGCATTTCTAATGAAATGGTGGATTGAAGCGACGATTACTTTTGGCGGGTAACAGGGCGTGTAGCTTGTCTTATACCGGGGGGTGTAAGAGAGAAAAATCTTTTCCGGTGAAAATTGAGAACTACTTTATCCTCTGTGTAAGAAACAATATTCCAGAGCTTGAGGTTCCTATCAGGAGTTCCTTGATAGAGGGTTGCTGCCAACAAGGAAGCTACTGAACCAAGGGTTCCTCTTGGTTAAGTTGAAGTCATCACTTCGAAAGTTTTACGGTCGCCACCATGACTTGTTTGACCGCTATGGAATATCTGTTTTACAAATACCCACGGATATGTTCAATTTGTCGCAAACACTTCCTGGTCCTTTGCTCATTCATGACTTATCATCGGGTTTGTAACTAGAATAATACGACGGGTGCCACTAGTGGAGCAGGGACTGCTTACCTTTCCGGAGTACACGAGTTCACCCCCGGCTTTTAGTGGGGTTCGTGTTACTTGATATTTAGTTTTATATGTATGTTTTGTAGATCGTTGTTTGTCCTTTTGTACTTTTTCTGTTGACTTTGTGTTGTCTGTTCTTCGATATACGGATTCTGGTATCTTCAAACTCTTTTAATATGTCATTCTATACACTCTTTCTATTTGTATATTGTGGTTTTTGGAACTCGTAACACTTAATGAGTTCGCACCTCAATACCAAGCGCAAGCGTTAAAGCCTAGAAAGAAAGCTCAGTCTTTCAGAACTATTATAGAATTAAATATACTAAAAACAATGGAGAGTTCAGGTGGCGTCCGATTCTCTCGAGAAATTGAGACACATATTAACTATACTTAGTCCATTTTCGGGATTATGCGAGCTAATAAATGGTTTTTGTTTGATAAATATGTGAAAAACATCCGTTCTGTGACCATTTCCTGTAATAAAAGTTGTGATTTTATTGAAAATTAGTTAATGCGGTAAGTAACTATGCAAAAAGTGAAACGGTTACCGAATCTAGTTAAATATATAAACAACTTGAGCATCGGCGATCAACATTTCATGAGCAGTCATGTATACTATTTGTGTGTTAAGGGTATCGATGTTGCAGCTTTCTACGATTTTGATATCTGATTTTGGAATTAATTTTTATGATTACTTTGCTACACCCCATCAAGGATTTACAAATCCTTGACTCCATTGACATTTATGGTCCCTCTCTCTCTCTTTCGCTCTATCTTTGCTTATGATTAGACAAATAAGTTCTGCCGGTGTGGTTCAAATTCATAAAGCATAATAACTAATATCTTAAAGTAACATTGTCTGCCACCAAAGGTTTTGATGCCAGTTATCTAGGCAATATCCTTCGTCACAAATCTGTCAAATCTAAAGTTCCTCCCTATGTTAACGATTAGTGTTTCCAATAATCTCGTATACTTATACCACACCTACTGGAACCACAAATATTAAGCTACAAGAACGTGTTGCAGGATCTCAAGATTAACGACGTCTTGTTCGTGATTGTAGGGTAGTTGGATTTACAACTACCTGTGCAATCTGCATATTTATATTATGTAATCAAGTTTGTCAGTGACTTCGACAGGTCGGTGGTTTTCTCTGGGTCCTACGGTTTCCTTCAACAATAAACTGACCGCAACGATATAGCTGAAATATTGTTGAAAGATCCGGCTGGCAACGTCATCCACGTTGCTTCACCACAAGATGTGTTCGCATAAAATCATAAACAGGAAACAGCTTTAAAATTCTTATGGATTCTGTCGAGGATTATACCAGACAATGGACAAAGCGTAAAAAAGAACATAGATACTCTTTCAAAATAAGATTGTGATATCGTGGATACAAATTAGAAAACAAACTTAATGGGTCAGTGAACAATCGCGCAACATCGAACTCAAACATGTTATAAGACCCAAATGTTGCTAAACCTTTGTCTGGCTGTAGAAAAGACCTCGTATATCTAATAGTAAATGCTTTAACAACACAGTTATCCACATTGACAAATCACATGAAGAATTTGAAGATACCAAAGGGGTAACCAGAATCCGCAAATCGAAGGACAGTTCCTGCTCCACTAGTGACACCCGTCGTGCTACTTTAGTTGTATCATTTATAAATGGAAATATCACAATGGAAATCATCCCTTTTGTCGTAATGTTTCGTTCTTAACCGCTCCTCACTGTCAATTTCGATGTGTAGGTCAAGGCATGAAGCAGACCTATTTGTATCTGTGGTGTCAATTATTTCAAGCTCAATGGGATAGATAACAAATGTTCAATATTTTTATTTCCTAAATAAAATCTGTACTATGTGACTAGTCCTGCATCTTTTGCCATTCCATAGAATACACTATGATTGTCATTTAATAAGCTTGCTGGAGTATCAAACTCACTAATGTTACCAGTTTCTAAGACCAAGATTCTGTAAATATAAAGCACATCTTATATGAAATTCAACTCGTTCTCAAAATATGTCTTGGATCACAATGGGTGGATTACTCTACCTTATATATTTTTTATTTGGCCGTATACATCCTTTTCTGCCGGTATAATGATAAATGAATACCCTTTTATAACACCCCATACAATGAGGGGGTCGTGGTGATCGTATGGTAATTGGATTTACAATACCTATGCAATCGGTGTATATCACCACTAATGTTGTGAGTTCGAATCCCGCTCATGGCGGGTTGTACAACATTACGTGATAAAGTTTGTCAGTGACTTGCGGCAGATCGGTGGTTTTCTCTGAGCACTCCGGTTTCCTCCACCAATAAAACTGACCACCATGGTTTAACTGAAATATTGTTGGAAGAGGCGTTAAACACAATAAAACCAACAGACAAAATCCTACAGTGAAGTAATGTGCTGTCTGTTGCCATTTGTCACGAGTAGTGTACTCACATGGTAAAATATCCTTCTGTATTATACCCTGGACCCAATCCATAATATCATTGTATATATTATACCCTGAATCCAATCCGTATTTAGTTTCAAACATTAAATCGTCTTTGAATCAAATCAATCCAACTACCATACCTTTATCACATAAAATGGAGATAATTAAAACCGTAAATGTTGAAAAATGACAAGATTTAATAATTAAATCATAAATCAGGCAGTCAATATAGACATTTCCTGTTATTTGGTGATATGAAAACAAATAGGGGGTAGGGTGGGTGGTTATTTAAGGGTATGGTGTTCAACGCCACTTTCAACATATTTCAGCTTTATGGTTGCGGTCAGTCTTGTGGTTCCCATCATGATTTCCTTGATAGAGGGTTGCTGCTAACAAGGAAGCTACTGAACCAAGGGTTCCTGTTAGTTAAGTCAGGGAATTATAATTCCCTGGTTAAGTTGAAATCTTCACGTCGAAAGTTTTACGCCGCCACAATGACTTGGTTGACCGTTATGGAATATCTGTGTCACAAATGACCACGGATATGTTCCACTTGTCGTAAACACTTCCCGATCCTTTCCTCGTTCATGATTCATTAATTATCACCGGGTTTGTAACTAGATTAACACGACGGGTGTCACTAGTGGTGAAGGAACTGCTAACCCTTCCGGAGCATCTGAGTTCAACCCCGGTTTCTAGTGGGGTTCGTGTTACTCGATCTTAAGTTTTATATGTATGTTTTGTAGATCGTTGTTTGTCCTTTTGTACTTTTTTTTATTTTGGCCTTTTAGTTGTCTGTTCTTCTTCGATATATGGAATCTGATTACTCCTTTGGTATCTTCAAACTCTTCTTATTTGTGGAGGAAACCGGATTACCTGGAGAAAACCACCGACCTGCCTCAAGTCACTGACAAACTTTATCACATAATGTTGGATCGACTACACCTCACATGAGTGGCAATCGAAGTCACAACGTTAGTGGTGATGGGAACTGATTGCTTAGGTAGTTGTAAGTCCAAATACCATATGATCATAACTACAACGGACTCGAAAACAAATAAGTAATGGTGAAAAGCTAACATTCTAAATCTGTTTAGTTTGTAATAGTTAATAAGATAGATTGATTCATTTCAGCGGAAAGAGTGAATATGTATTAGGACATTTGTGATTGGTCAGTGCGGATAACTCCGTTGTCAAAGAATTTAGTAGTTTAAATATACGATGAAGGAAGTTGTAACTCTGAATCAAACAATCACCTCTCATCTTAAATCATTAAGCATTAAAGTGTACAATGGCGTTGGTAATCCATGTCCGGAAATTATATGCTTCGAAAGTGACGTGGAGTATCAGAGCAAAAGATAATACCTTAAAGAGACAATGTGTATACAGAAACAATAGGAGTAAATACTGATAGCTCTGATAACAGGACCACCGGGGAAAATATCAGATAAATACTCATTATACTGATAGCTCTGATAACAGGAACACCGGGGAAAATCTTGAATAAATACTGATAGCTCTGATAACAGGAACACCGGGGAAAATCTTGAATAAATACTGATAGCTCTGATAACTGGACCGCCGGGGAAAATCTTGAATAAATACTGATAGCTCTGATAACAGGAACGCCGGGGAAAATCTTGAATAAATACTGATAGCTCTGATAACAGGACAGCCGGGGAAAATCTTGGATAAATACTTATCAAAGAAATATTCAATATGTTGTGTGTTTTTGATTGGCTTGTCTTCGTTCTGTGTCTTGTGCCAATGCTGGCTATGTCTCTGGATTTTGCATTCTTGATTGCCCCTTTGGCTTTATCTTACGCTTATTTACGTAAAATAATGTACAGCTTACCTGTCGTAGTCCATTATTGTGTTCAGTCGGTGGGCTATAGTCAGTATCGTACAGTCATCAAATTCTCTTCTGATTGTATTCTGTATGAGTTCATCAGTTTCTAGATCTACAGCAGCTGTTGCCTCATCTAATACCAAGATTTTTGTTTTCCGTAACAAAGCTCTGGCTAGACAAACTAACTGTCTTTGACCCACACTGCAAAGAAGAGAAATATTATAATATTTTCATGTAAAATTGAACTGAATACAAATCAAGGTTAATATGTTATCTAGTGAAATTCATATTTACCCTTTCACTTTGTGGTATTAGGCCCCATCCCTTGAAAATTTGGATAAACAAACAAAAAAGTATTGATTTTAGAAACAGTGTTAATGGTATGAATATGATTGAGTTAAGTTATTGCTGTTTATGGTCACTTCAAGGAATTCATTTAGCTGTTTAGGCCTGCCATCATTATTCGAGAAAGGTGAGACAGATATAGTCCACTCATAATGAAGTCGGTTATATTGCACAGATTAGTTACCCATGTTAATCCTCTTGATTATATATCAGGTCTGGTTATATTGAAGTTTGGTTATAATACAAAAATATTTCATGTTCTATATACTATAAGTATAAGTAAACTAAACTTTATAACGTACTGACCTTTGAATCTCCGACCTAAAAATATATCTTAACACTTGAGCTTGGTCTCGAGGCGTGACCGGAGTTTATTTTGTTATGACTTGTGGTCAGAAGTCATCTATACTCAGGTTTAATCTGCATAGTGTCTTATTTTGATATACAAATATGTCAGTTACTCTAAACCTAACCTCTAGCCCTATACCCAGGTTGAATCATTATCGCCCCTTTGGTTAATATACAAATATGTCAGATAAACCTAAGCCTAACCTCTAACCCTAACCCTAACCCTATACTCAGGTTTAATCAGCATAGTGCCTTATGTTGATATACAAATATGTCAGATAACCCTAAATCTAACCTCGAACCCTAACCCTATACTCAGGTTGAATCAGCATCGTGCCTTATGTTGATATACAAATATGTCAGATAACTCTAACCCTAAACCTAACCCTATACTTAGGTTTAATCAGCATAGTGCCTTATTTTGATATACAAATATGTCAGATAACCCTAAACCTAACCCTATACTTAGGTTTAATCAGCATAGTGCCTTATGTTGATATACAAATATGTCAGATAACTCTAACCCTAAACCTAATCCTATACTCAGGTTGAATCAGCATAGTGCCTTATGTTGATATACAAATATGCCAGATAACCCTAAATCTAACCTCTAGCCCTAACCTTATACTCAGGTTGAATCAGCATAGTGCCTTATATTGATATACAAATATGTCAGATAACCCTAAACCTAACCCTATACTTAGGTTTAATCAGCATAGTGCCTTATATTGATATACAAATATGTCAGATAACTCTAAACCTAACCCTATACTTAGGTTTAATCAGCATAGTGCCTTATATTGATATACAAATATGTCAGATGACTCTAAACCTAACCCTATACTTAGGTTTAATCAGCATAGTGTCTTATGTTGATATACAAATATGCCAGATAACCCTAAAGCTAATAATATTATCATAAATCATCTAGTGACTTTTCCTCTCGTAATTTACTCATTTATGTAATATTCTTAACTACAGTCGAACATCGCTGGTGGACATGTCGAATCACTAGGACGCATAATCCTAACTCTAAATCAGCAAATATTTCATCTTACCCTTATTGGTGCGTCCCCAGCAAAGAAGCAACAACTTAGTCTAGGATTAATCTGACCATATAATGGCACAAAGACATTCCGGTGGCTACCAATTATTGACAAAATAAGACCAGACCTTATGGTCGTAAAACTTCCGAGCACGAGTTTGTTCCCAAATTATAGACTCACTTCCTCAATTATAGTTTATGGTTTTACTTCACATACTATTTTAATATAAAATAAAACCTCAGATTTTCGCCGCCTTCTGAACACTGAAAGTCAAGTTCTCCAGTAATTCCTTTTACAAATGTTTTTAAATGTGCACGCTCCAAGGCTTTCCATACATCTTCGTTTGAGTACTCATCAAATGGATCTAAATTCATTCTCATTGTTCCAGAAAACAGAACAGGATCCTATTATAATACAATTAATACAAATAAATACATTTGTCACATTAAATGCTTAAGAACACAATGGCAATTTTCCACTTCAAATGTTTTAATTTAGAAATATATTATATACCTCCACTAATATTGTTACATGTAAATAAAGAAAGCTTTACGGTTGCCACCATGACGTGGTTAACAGATACGGAATATCTGTATCACAAATAACCATAGATATGTTCCACTTGTCGTAAGCACTTCCCGGTCCTTTCCTCATCGGGTTTGTAACTGGAGTAATACGACTGATGTCACTAGTGGTGCAGGAAATGCTTAGCCTCCCGGACCACCTGAATTGACCACCGGTTTTTAGTGGGCTTCGTGTTGCTCGATCTTTAGTTTTGTGTGTAGTGTTTGGTAGATCATTGTTTTTCCTATTGTCATTTTTTCTTTTGGTCAATGTGATGTCTGTTCTTCTTCTATTTTCGGATTCTGATTATCTGATTACCCCTTTCGTATCTTCAATTCAGAATTAACAGTCCATTTACACTATGCATGCGTCCTTTTTATTGTGTTGACACCCATTATCCAGTTCCATTTCGTCATTGAAGAAATATAGATATTTCTACATTATTTTAGTTACAAAGCAAGCTGTGCAGTAGAGATTAAAACATTTAAGTTCACCAATATATTCAAATAGAAGAGGGGGATTATGGGGTATAACGCCACTTTCAACAATATCTCACTTATATCGTGGCGGTTAGTCCTATTGGTGGAGGAAGCCAGAGCACCCAAAGAAAACCACCAACCTGCCGCAAGTAACTGACAAACTTTATCACATGTTTCGAGCCATATTAAATATCTGAGTACAAACCAAGTAACAATATAGTACAAACATAAAAGACAAGAACTCCAACAATGCACCGGGAGGAAGGCCGAAATGGTTAGAACATCCTATCATAATTAACAGCCCTGTAATTACGTACTGGTTCCAAAACAAAGGTTTCCCATGTGCATCTTAGAAACATGTATGACATATGCAAATTCAAATATTAATAAATAAATGAAAATAAAGATATACCTGTGGTATAATAGTGATCTTTGACCGCAAATCTTGTAGACCTATCGTCGATATATCAATACCATCAATAACAATACTTCCTTGTGATTTTTCTATTATTCTAAACAGCCCCATTGTTAATGATGACTTCCCAGCTCCTGTCCGTCCAACTATTCCAATCTGAAAAAAGATGAATATAAAAAATAGGGAAATGAAAGGTATCAACAAAAAAATAAAAAATAAATAAATAAAATAAAAACATTATCAACATATTTTTAATACAGTTTATTTTTCACTTTGTTTTTATTCCACACATACATATGCTTTAATACAGTTTTTTACACACTCCAAGCATATATTTCAATGCAATATGAAATTTGTGTAATGAATCCCGATACCATCCAAATTAAGTTTTGCAATTCTTATTAAGATCAATTAGGATAAACAATTTCTGGATTTAGTTTCAATATTTCTTATTACAATAACACGTCATTTAAGCAAAATATTATTCATAACTCGTTTACTTGTTTACTTAGAATGTGTGTATGCAATCGGTACCTATAACCAATGCTGTTGTGGGTTCGACTGTCGCTCAAGCCGAGGTGTACAACATTATGTGATAAAATTCGTCAGTAACTCGCGGCAGGTCGGTGGTTTTCCGATGGTCCTCTGGTTTCCTCCACGATATTCCTAAAATATTGTTGAAAGTGGCGCTAAATACCATAAAACCAAACCATTAGACATTAAAATCCCCACACGTGAAAAATATTTAGAAATATGAGAAGAAGACTGTACCTTTTCACCTGGGCGTATTTTACAGGTAATACCCTTCAAGACCAGTTCTAATCCCTCTCTGTAGCGAACACAGTAATCTTTGATCTCCACACAACCTTCACTAGGCCAGCTTTTATCAGGTCTCTTGTCCTCTATTATCCAAGCAGCCTTTTAATTAAGATATACACATTTCATAAATTATATTCTGTCCACTTGTATTACATTTATAATTCCCGGTGTCAGATTTAAGGATGCCTACAAGGAAATCAATTTCAGGTATGTACGGTTCAACATAATACCATTAGTCGATTTTAAATATCCAATGACAAGTCATATTCGGCGATAGATATGTTCACACGGCGGATATATTAGTAGATATATAGAGTGCTGAACCAACGATTATAAAATTATTCTCTGTTACTTCTACGAACCGCATCGGTGGTGTAATGGTTAGCATGATCGCCTCAAGTGTGGTAGATCGTGGGTTCGAGCCCCGGTCGGGTCAAACCAAAGACTATAAAATTCGTATTTGTTGCTTCTCCGCTAAGCACGCCGCATTAAGGAGTAAGAGCAAAGATTGTTTGGCTCGGACTCGGAATAATGTGTCCGAGTGGACCGACATGTCAACCCGTGGACTGTTGTTTAAATGAGCTAGCACTATAAAAAAAATGTGTTGGTCTAGAACAAAACGGACTTCATCATCATCTCACTGAATATTAACTTATACTCGCCATGATATAATTGAAAAATTACTGAATTGGCGCTAAACAATACCCACTCGCTCGCTCGCTAGCTTGCTCGCTCGCCCGCCCGCCCGAGAATAAGTAACATTTCGATGAGTAAATGATGATGTCCGCTTTGCACTAGACCAATATGCTAATTTTGATATTTAGTGCAAGTTCACCGAAACAACAGTGCGCGAATAGACATGTCACTCCACTCGAACACATTACTTTGATTCCAACCCAACTAGTCTATGCTCTTAACCCTTAGTGCTGCATGGTTAGCGGAAAAGCAACAAATACCAATTTTGTATTATCTGGTTTGATCTGACCCTAGCTGCTGGTACTCGCGATCCACTTGATACAAGCACGGTAGCCCACCATCAATGAGGTTTCAACAAACACCTTTATGTATGTTATTCATCTAACAGTCAGGTTTTCAATGTGAGTGAGTGAGTGATTATTGCTTAGCACCAATTCAGCGATTTTGCAGCTATATCTTGGCTATGTTTTCATTATGAAATGAAACATACAGCATACGAAAATTCAAAGCGAACCCGAGTCTTCAGAGGAACTATAATTTAGCTTGTAAATGGTAAACACTACATCAGATTGTATACTTTCCATCTCATTAATATGCATTATGATGACAAGAGATTAATTACAGTGTATTTAATATAATTTTTGTTTTGTCTGTAATCCATTACAATTTAGCTTTCCAATTTACTTTAAAAATCAAATGTCAACACACATCTTTTTAGTTATGACTTTTACCTCTGTTGGTTGCTCTGAATACTCTCTTACTCTTTCCACAGATATTATATCAGTTTCCAAATCTGAGGAGTCACCAATGAACCATTGCAGCCATGTTGTTACCTAAAACATGGAAATGGAAGATGATTAAATTGAAATAATACACCAATTATATATATTGTGCCATAAAATAAATAAAGGATTTCGTCGGGAGCAGCATGATACGATTGCGGCGTATTAACAAGGGATCCCCTCATGTACCAGTTTTGTTGCAATAGTGTTCTACTCAAAAACCAGAACTGAAAGAGTAAATCTACTAGAATGTAACTTAAAATATTTGCCAAAGTCAATTGAATGAAAAAGTTGAATTTTATAACAAATAATTTAAATTCGTGTTTAAATCATTAATATTTGGAAAGCAGGCTTATGAAAATATTTGAAAATAACTACATTATATAATGCACAATTTTCTGCTTTTGTTAATAAAAAATATGATAAAATCCGAAATTAATTGACTTCAGTGTTTGTTCTGGGGGAAAATCGTAGTTTAACATGATATAGCTGGAGAAAATTACGACTATTTTTGACGTCTGTATATGTGCATCAATAGTATATCCTCTTGTAGGCTTTATGACACAGAAAGTTGTACCATTAGATATAATTCAACAAGGAAAACAATTCAATAAAATAAATACACTTTTCCATCACATTTGTGCAAGTAGTAATGTGGATTATCCATAGATTTGCAAATTTTCCTTTTGATCTTTACCAACGATAAAATCTATAACATACCAGTATATTGTATGTTATTGGTGTTTTTTCCCCTTTTGTTTTTGTTTTGTTTCGTTTTGTTTTGTTGTTTTTTGTTCGTTCTGTGTCTTGTACTCAATGTTGCACGTGTCTCGTGGCCATTCTGGATTGCTCCTTTGGCCTAACGTTTATTTATCTAGCAACAGGTGTGATACGCAAGTAGCATAGTTGATTTCTAATCTGATGTTGTATTAACGTCATCTTGTGAAATCTGCGATAAAAATACTATTGTTGATATGTTTTGCTCGAAATGAACTTCTCATCGCATCTCATATCCCAGTCTTCACCTTTGATGCAAGATTGGTATGATAAATCATACAAGACATATCTATTATTGTTATTGCTACATCATTGTAAAACATATATATAGAAACATGTAAACAAACCACAAATGGCTACTTACATTCAAGGCATAAACAATAGATAACCCTACAAATTCAGGTGATAAGTTATCTTTGTCATACACAGCAAATAAACAAGCGAACAATACTATAAAGCTACCCAAGATGTCTAGTCTGATATGTAACCATCTACAAAATATAGAAATTTCAACACTAGTAATTACAATACTTTTTGTAAGTTAATGTAGTAATGTCTGTACTGATGTAGCAGGAACTACCTACAGTCGTTAGTGTTCGGTGTAATGTTTTGTAGTTTTGTCTGTCTTCTTCAGTTTACGGTTTCTGCATATTTTTAAAGACTTTTTATAAAATAAGTCAAATCGGCATTACTTTACATTTGACCTTTAACGTTGACGTCGTTCTATAAAATCATTGACAGTCGATGTATAATAATTAACATAATGTTGACGTCATCCGATAATATACGAAATGTGTTCCTTGTCTTAATATAGATTCACCTCCTCTATTTTTTTCAGGAAATATTATCAGACAATATTTTCGCATATGTCCACTATCGACAACATAATTATATAACAATGAGTAATGAAAACCATCTTTCGCAATGAGGATCAGCTATTGTCGCATCAGTTTCATTACGAAAACGAAAATAACAGTTATTCTAGACATTTATAGAATTTTCACAAAGGCAACACGATTGACCTTGTAGTAGTTAATCGTATGGTAGTTAAACTTATATTCAATCAGTGGCTTTCCCGGTTAAATATGTGAGTTCGATTTCGGTCCATGACGAGGTATACTCGTAATATGGAAAAGTTTGTCAGTAACTTGTAAATGGTTGGTTATTCCCAGATATTCAGTTACTTGTGGAAGTAACTTGTGAGAAGTCTCTTATCTCCAAATATTCAGTAAATTGTTGAAGTAACTTGTGAAAGGTTGGTTATCTCCGAGTATTCAGTAAATTGTGAAAGGTCGGTTGTTTCCAGGTATTCAGTAAGCTGTGAAAGGTCTGTTATCTCCGAGTATTCAGTAAATTGTGATAGGTCGGTTATATCCAGGTATTCAATAACTTGTGATAGGTCGCTTATCTCCAGGTATTCAGTAAATAGTTGAAGTAACTTGTGAAAGTTCGGTTATATCCAGGTATTCAGTAAATTGTTGAAGTAACTAATGTAAGGTCGGTTATTTCCAGGTATTCAGTAAATTGTTAAAGTGAAAAAATTTGTGAAAGGTTGGTTATCTCCTGGTATTCAGTAACTTGTGAAAGGTCGGTTATCTCCAGATATTCAGTAAATTGTTGCAGTAACTTGTGACAGGTTATTTATCGCCAGGTATTCAGTAACTTGTGATAGGTAGGTTATCTTCAGGTATTCAGTACCTTGTGACAGGTCGGTTATCTCCAGGTATTCAATACGTTGTGAAAGGTTCGTTATTCCAGGTATTCAGTAACTTGTAATAGTTCGGTTATATCCAGGTATTCAGTAGCATGTGATAGGTCGATCATCTCTAGGTATTCAGTAACTTGTGAAAGGTCGGTTATCTCCAGGTATTCAGTAAATAGTTGAAGTAACTTATGAAAGGTCGGTTATCTCCAGGTATTCAGTAACTTGTGAAAGGTCAGTTATCTCCAGGTTTTCAGTAAATTGTTGAAGTAATTAGTGTAAGGTCGGTTATTTCCAGGTATTCAGAAATTGTTAAAGTGAAAAAACTTGTGAAAGGTCGGTTATCTCCTGGTATTCAGTAGCTTGTGAAAGATAGGTTATCTCCAGATATTCAGTAAATTGTTGAAGTAACTTGTGACAGGTTAGTTATCTACTGGTATTCAGTAACCTGTGAAAGGTCGGTTATCCCGAGTATTCAGTAAATTGTTAAAGGTCGTTTATCTCCAGGTATTCAGTAACTTGTGATAGGTCGGTTATCTTCAGGTATTCAGTAACTTACTTTAAACATATTTTATTGTCATACAAAACAAGACAAATGGATAAGACACAAGTTGTAAACTTATGAAGTCTTCTCCGGTACATATATAAACATTAGCAATGACAATATATTACAAATACAGATAAAATGAATAACTACTACAGTACAAATTGAAGATAACATAACAGGACAAAAACAGTTCTATTGGTTGGGATATAAGAGTCAGTTTTGTATAATATTTATCTTTAAACACAAATACGGGAACGTATATACAAAGTCGTTGTCGTCTGATGTGTATTCAATATATAAATTTACTGGACAAATCTTTTAGAGTTAACAATGTATTTTTGGACGAGCAAGAACAGTTTAGAGTTTTTGTCGTTTTCAAAAGAGGCATTTCCAAATAATATATTTTCGATGCTTATATCAAAACCCAAATTACACATGCCACGGAATAGTTGTATTCTGTGTTCATTATATATATTACATCTTAAAAAGAAATGGTCTACAGACTCGATGTAATTTCCACAATCACAATTACAAGAGGCAATTAAATTACATTTGAATAGATCACATTTGAGGCTACTACATTTTTGACGTAAGCGTGCATGTAATATATTAGCAATTCTAATACCAGTAGAAAAATATAATGGTGGTTTGTCAGGTATACTATAAACTTTTCGTATTTCGTTTTTAAACATTTGTTGGCAAGGAGAATTTCTCAAGTCTGTTGGCAGATTGTTCCAGAGTCTAATAGTACTTGGGAAAAAAGAACTTTGATATAAACTAAGCCTTCCTGGGGGAATAGTGAAGTTTTTAGAGTTTCGTAAGTTATAGTTGTTGGTTTGACCCACCGTAATAGGTAATAAATCTTGAAGATAATCAGGTGATTGGCCACTGACGATGTCATAGAATAATGAAAGTTTTCTTTTTTCACGCCTAACTGAAAGTTTTTCCCATCCCGTTTCCTTATAGATAGACAGTATACTCGCATAAGACGTTAAACCGGTTACTATACGTGCGGCTTCAAGTTTAATTTTTTCAAGCCGTTCCGAGTCGGCGAGAGTACAATTATCCCAAACCTCTCCTGCATATTCTAAAAGTGGACGAATAAAAGTTAAATACATAGTTTCAAGGAAATTTCGAGATACCTTAAATTTAAGTTTTCGCAGGACTGCCACTTGTTTAGATGTTTTTGCAATAATAGTATTTATGTGGTTTGACCAGTAACTTGTGATAGGTCGGTTATCTCCAGGTATTCAATACGTTGTGAAAGGTTCGTTATTCCAGGTATTCAGTAACTTGTGATAGGTCGGTTATGTCCAGGTATTCAGTAACATGTGAAAGGTCGGTTATCTCCAAGTATTCAGTAAATAGTTAAAGTAACTTGTGAAAGGTCGGTTATCTCCAGGTTTTCAGTAAATTGTTGAAGTAACGTGTGAAATGTCGGTTATCTCCAGGTATTCAGTAACTTGTCAACGGTCTGTTATCTCTAGATCTTCAGTAACTTGTGAAAGGTCGGCTACCTCCAGGTATTCAGTAACTTGTGAAAGGTCCTTTATTCCGGGTATTCAGTAACTTGTGAGAGATCGGTTAAATCCCGTTATTCCGGTTTCCGTCATTGAATACTGTCCACCACGTTATAACTACCATATTGTTAACCACCCATAAACCAGACCAATTATTAAAATCGATTTTTTTACTCACCGTGTAGCTGCGACTTCCAATAGATGAATAGTGTTCACCTCATCACATCGATGGGCTGATTCACCAATGAATATTTTCTGTTGTTGGTAAGCTCTTATAGTTAAACATCCAGAAATGGTTTCTCCAAAGTGGGTGTAAATAGGAGAACTTGCAGCAGATTCTAGTCGTCTTAACTGTCGTGATGTTGATGCAAACATTCGCTTCAAAAGATAGCATTTTCTGAATGCAAATAATATAAATACAAGTGAGAAAAAGCCAATTTCCTACACTAAAAAGAAGATTTACATTGTTTAATATATATTAGAGTTAGTGTTTTTAATGTGTATCGTCAGCACCAAGCTTAATATGGGAGGCAATTCCTTACACCTAAAATGAACTGACCATGACTCCCCTGTTTTGGTATTTGTCTTAGGATTTGAGTTGTGTATTAAGCTTGTGTAAGATAGCAATTCGGGCTTAGTAAATAGTCATAATTGATCCAAACACATCAACATTAATAATCATAATTCATCCACAATCTTGACGATGATAGTCCTTCCTAGCTTTGAAGGAGGGTTCATGCTGCCCATAATGACCACACGCCTACTTTGAGTTAGTCAAGAAAACAACTGAGTTAGTCAACAAAACAGCTGTCTTAGTCAAGAAAACAACCGAGTTAGTAAACAAAACAACTGAGTTAGTCTAGAAAACAACTGAGTTAGTAAACAAAACAACTGAGTTAGTCAACAAAAGAACTGAGTTAGTAAACAAAACAACTGAGTTAGTCAACAAAATAACTGAGTAAGTCAACAAAACAACTGAGTTAGTCAACAAGAAAACAACTGAGTTAGTCAACAAAACAACTGATTTATTCAAGAAAACAACCGAGTTAGTCAACAAATTAACTAAGTTAGTCAACAAAACGACCGAGTTAATCAAGAAAACAACAAATCTGAGGTCGACTGTAAATATATATTTTTACCAATCTTGTTTTACAATAATTTGTTATAAACTGTTGAAAAATATCAAGTTGGAAAAATATCAAGTTGACAAAATTTAAAATAATTTACCTGGAAATAGACGTATACCAATGTCAGTGGCAAAATAACAACAACAGACAGCGGCGTTGCAGAACAAACCGTCAACATACAAATTACGAAAAAGTTAATTATTGTATCTTTAAACTCATGAAGCAGACTGTTGTCTATGGCGTCGATATCTTTGGAAAAGCGATTGATAATTCTTCCTACTGGTGTTGTATCAAAGAAACTCATCGGTGATTTCAGTATATTACGTAATAGTCCCAAGTGTAGTTGCTTTCCTGCTTTAATAAAACCATAGCCAAGAAGGGTCTCTGTCATAAAGATAAGAATAGCTGAAAAATAACATAAATATATGAGAATTATAAATATATCATACTAATACGATGATATTTTTGCCAACATCAATTTGAAGGGATTTATATTTCCACTAATGTAAACAGAAGTGAAATACGTCCACAGTAATCGTATTGGATAAGGTATATTGATTGATTGACTTTATGCATACGACCACAAACTAAATTGTAATTCTCTATTTGATCCATTGCAAAATGGCTACGAAAATAGTGACATCGAGTAAATATATTAATTCAATCCATATATATGCAATCATCTTAGACAATTAAACATGTCTTATAGGTGTTTAGGAGGTGATATCCCATTTTCATGGATATTTTCCCCATTCAGCCCAAGGAATTACAACACCAATGAAAGCAAAAAAAAAAAAAAAGTAAATTTACAGCTAAGAAGACAATTGTTAGTTTCACAACCTTTCAAAACTGTCAACTCAATAAATTTCTCAGAATCGATGATTACGATATCAAAAATTAACATTACGAATTTTGCACTAAGATATCCTCATTTGTTATTAAAACCAAGGTCCCCCTCAGATATTGGTGACCTTAACCGATTTTTATCTATCCTGTTTAGCGCCTTTGGTTTTATTGTTCCTAAGGATTTAAAAATTATTTGGCTTTCCAATCTTTCGACTTTGAGAGTAAACGATAAATTTTATTCCAGAAAGGCGTTGTGCGCACTAAATTTGATATCTACATTTTTATTATGGTTTCTATGTCTAAAAGCATTATTGTCAACACAACTGTCTAAAATTTCAAAAAAAAAAAAAAAAAAAAAAAAAAGGATCGGTTGAATTTAAAAAAAAAAGAGATGATTAAATGAAACATTAAAATATCCTAAATAGTGTACACGAAGCATTTCTAAAATTGTTTTCATGTTTATGTACCTTATATTCTACTAATAATCAAATACGTTGTGAAGGGGACCAAGAATCGCACGGAGACATTAAAACTCTGACAAATTAGAATGTAATGTACAGTATAGAATATACCTCTTACAGTCCCACTGCACCATACACTACTAGTCTCATATTATGTCCTTTATCCACTGTTCCATTTACTGAAGCTGTATAATCATTGGTCCATTTACTAATCCAAACACCAAGATACACGTCTGAACATTCGTGGAGCATATTGATTGTCAGCATTAAAATAAAAACCTTTAAGCCAACAGCTCTAGCATACACCATCAACACACTCAGTTTTATCTGCATTTTAAAACAAGAAAGTCGTAACACTATTTACTAACAGTCACTCAAGAAAATGAAAGCATGTCCTTTTCTAATTTGGGACAATAACTTAGTTTGACTCCGCCACGTTTTATTGTGTGTTAGGTGTATTGATTTTGCCTCTGTTTCTATAAAACTTTACGACAAAAAGAGATGAATTCAATTTTCCCATTGTGAACTTTCCAATTGATATGTAGCAACATTCCAGCACCACCTGCATATGCAGTATATATTTCTCAGTTGATCCGATATTCCAAAGCTTGTGGTTCATATCATGATTTCCTTGATATAAGGTTACTTCCAACAAGAAAGCTACTGAAGTAAGCGTTTTTAGTGCTTAAGTAAAAGTGACTCCCTTTGAAAGTTTTACGGTCCCCACCATGACTTGGTTACGGAGTATCTGTATCACAAATGACCACGGCTATGTTCCCTTTGTCGTAATCACAACCATGTCCTCTCCTCATGACTCATCGCTGGGTTTGTAGCAAGGGTAACAAGGGTGCCACATGTACAGCAGGAGTTGCTTACCCTCTAGAGCATCTGGTTTTACCACCGGTTTTGATGGGGTTCGTTTCACTCGATCTTTAGCTACGTGTGTAATGTTTTTGTAGATCATTGTCCTTTTGTCCCATTTCTTTTGGCCGATGCATTATCTGTCCTTCATTGATTTACGGTTTCTGGTTACACCTTTGGCATCTTTAAAGTTTTCTTATCACTTATCACCGGATTTGTAACAAAAGTAGCACGACGAGTTCCACTAGTGGAGAAGGAACCAATTACCCTTCCGGAACTTCTGAGCTTACCATCGGTGGCTGGTGGAGTTCCTGTTTCTGGATCTTTAGTTTTCAGTGTTATGTTTTGTTGATCATTGTTTGTCCTTTAGCCCTTTTTCTTGTGGTCATTATATTGTCTGTCCGTCGATTTACGGCTTCTGATTACATCTCTGGTATCTTCAATTTTTATTTCTGCCTAAAGTGTGGTACCTTTTTGTTTTCCAGTTTATTACAGTTTCCGGATTTGAGCTGACGTCCCGTTGAAGCAGCGATCGCATGGCAGGTGAATTTGCATCTACATATGTGAGGGAAAAGTTTGAAGATACCAAAGGGGTAATCATAATCCGTAGATCGAAAAACGACAGACAACACAAGAGTCAAATAAAAATACTACACAGAACGAGCAACACGAACCCCACTAAAACAGGGATGAACTCAGGTGCTCCGGACGGGAAAGCCGTTCCTGTTCCACTAGTGACACCCGTTGCGCTACTCTAGTTACAAACCCGGTGATAAGTCATGAATGATGAAACATTCATATCCGTTCCCCATGTGTTCTTGCAAAATACAAACAACAACAAAAATAAAACATACCGATCCTTCCTCCATGTGTTCCTCTTCTATCAAGTTATGGTGTTTGATATTTTCTTGCTCGTTGTCATGGATACATGATGATGTCTGACGAGATAGTTGCTCAAATTCCGTTATGCTTGAATCAGTGTCTGACATATCAGACAGCTGTCTGTAATGTGAAGTAGAATTTTGACGTTAATAAAACTAAGATGTATATAGCAGGTTCACTATATGTTAATGAAATCATTAATTGTGATAAATAGTTTTGTATTAAATTTTCATTGCACTTTATTCACGTTTGACAAAGCATCTCAGAAATGATATACCGGTATTTGTATTGTATCACTTGCCAATATCAATTTTTTATTTGTATCATAAAATGCGCTTATGCGTGATCAGTCAACAGGTTTTTACGACCACCAAAACTGGACCTATGAACACATCGTTTTCCCTTTCTAATGCAACGAGTATCATTAACATACTAATTATAAGTAACCCGGGTTACTTCCGCAGTTCTCATGTGTTCCTTCTACATATTGAAAAGATATTTTTCTTCATTAATGACAATTTTGGTATGAATAATATCATTATAATCTTCGTTTCTTGTGTAATCTGGCTGTGTTATTGCTATTAATATCATTATGATCCTCGTTTCTTGTGTAATCTGACGGTGTTATTGCTATTAATATCATTATAATCCTCGTTTCTTGTGTAATCTGGCTGTGTTATTGCTATTAATATCATTATGATCCTCGTTTCTTGTGTAATCTGGCTGTGTTATTGCTATTAATATCATTATAATCCTCGTTTCTTTTGTAACCCGGAAGTGTTATTGTTATTAATATTCACACATTAATTAAAATGTATATACATACCGGTTTAACAATCTGTTGCTATTAATGCCATGAAAGACATCATCATTCCTGTCGAAATCTGTTTCTAGATGACGATCTATTACTGTCTTATGGTCGCCATGTTCATCATTACCATGGTGATCGATATCAGACGTTTTCTGTGAAGAGTTTTCTGTATATAATTTTGAAGACTGTCTTGAAGTATTCCGTTTTGACTGATCTAAGCTGTAGCTTGGTGAAGTCATATGAGGTGAACTATTATCTAATTGTTCAGATAATTCAGATTCTGTTCTTTTCCGTTTTGCTATTTCAGATAGTTGCCTGTTGAAACAAGAATAGTTTGAAGATACCAAAGTGGTAATCAGAATCCGTAAATCGAAAATCAAAGGACAGACAGACAACACAATGCCCAAAAGAGGAAGGACATACCAAGATCTACAAAACACTACACATTTCTGAAGTAAGACATGCATATCCAAAATCATATCCTAAATATACGTTACTTTATTAATTATTATCATTGGGTTGTATTCACAATATCTGAAAATTCAACCCAACAGTCAGTAGCATTTCGGGATACAGTGAAATAGATAAGCAGTATGATTGTCACTTCTTCAGGCAGTAATATTTATTTTCTGTGATTGTAAAATCATACTATACAATGTATAATTAAAAATGCTGATTAATAAAAATGCATGTGTATATACTACCGCTACATGCATCAACAAAAGTTTTATGTCGACCTCATGTTTATACTTTACGGGGCTTATGCTGATCAAATGGTATTTTACTGTATGAAATTCGTGGAATTTATATTCGGCTGAGGAACGAATAATAATACAAAACATTTATGAGCTAAAATATTACTTTAAAACTGCTGAAATTTCAGACGTATTTGATGTTCTTCAGTGGTGGGTGTAAACTCGACCTTTAATATTACGTTCATGTGAACTTTAAACTAACCAACGAAAACGCTGAAGGAAAAGATCTGAGGATACTATAGATCACCTAGACGAAATAGGTTAACTCGATTTGTTTCACATGATGATTGAGCATGGGCATGTAATCTGTAATTGTACAGTATGTGTCTTATTTTAGTATAGTTGCATAAACTAATACCTAAAATGTGCTTATATAGACCTACACGTAATATTCATACCTTTTTAAAATTCCTGAACTGCCATCGTCAGTCAGTTGAGATGCCACTTCCTCTGCCATTGTAAGTGCTATTAAAAGTAAAAGAAAATATATGATAAGATTTAAATTGTACGGATTCAAATGAAACAAGGAGTGTATTATAAATCGATTGTGCTCTCAAATATGCATTCAACTTGAATACAAGCATGTCAGAGCAACAAAAATGTAATTATCTAATAAGAAATGTGATGCCTCTGGACAGAGCATCATGACAAGTGAAAGTTTGTGTAATACACATTAAGTTAAATCAGATATCGAAGTTCTGTTTTATCTCTCCGGATTGTGATTTTTAGCATTAATTTCTATTTCTATTTTGCCTTCATTTATAATGTCGATCTGATAAATGTCAACTCGAAACAAACCTTCATTTTCTTCTTCAACGTCTCCACAAGTTAATTCTTCTACCATATAGGTCTTTAACAACTCTGCAAAATCACCATTATGTCCAATTAGCTCCTTGAATGATCCTACTTCTCCGACTTGCCCGTCCACCAATGTAATAATCATATCCATCTTAGGTAGAAAACTAATACCATGTGTTACTAACACTCTAGTCTGAAAGTAACGATGTTAGTGTGTGTTACTTAAATTCTAAATATTATCTATCACTGCATATTGCCGAAAGGTTTGTTAATTATGGTCACCATACGATCACGACCATGACGGCCCCTTCATTGCCTAAATCATTGTAATCATGGAGTAAATTGATAAACTGTAAATGCATTATTATTATTCGTGTTATACCTATTTTCGTGGATTTCGTAGATATAATAAAACAATGAAATTAAGAATTCAAAGAATGTTTGACACAATATATATCTTGTATATATGTAATTACTATAGCAGGTTGGTCCACGAACTTACATAGCCACGAAAATACACTTTTCCCTCAAAACACGATAATTTGTATCAGCAAATTTAAATGTATTCACAGTAATTCAAGTTAGATGTTTATGTGATATTTGTACTTTAGAATATCCCAATTATATGTGATTACAGGTGGTATTATTAATAGGAGTTTGAAGATACCAAAGGGTTAATCAGAATTCGTAAATCGAAGAAGGACAGACAGCACCAGGTATAAAACTAAAGATCGAGTAACATGAACCACAATAAAAATCGGGGGTGAACTCAGGTAAGTAATATCCATTTTGGGACAGAGACTAATAACATCCGTCATGGGACAAAGGGTAATAACTCTAGAAATGTGAAAGTTCTTCAGGAGTTCATTGTTACCTATTGAGACGTGTCTGTTACGATATCTTCTCCGATTTATTCATCTATATTACCACAGACGGACACGTGATTGCTATATTCACAACATTTTTATGTTTAGCTCCGTTATACAATATCCTTATTTCTTTCGTGGTATGCCTACCTTATCTTTTAGTAATCCGTTCGGACCTATCACCTCTTCAAATATATGTTTTCCAACATGTGAGTCTACTGCACTCAGTGGGTCGTCAAGGAGATAGACGTCTGCGTCGTGATACACAGCACGTGCTAAGCTTACTCTTTGCTTCTGTCCACCACTCAAATTGATTCCCTGATAGACACAAAAAGC
This sequence comes from Gigantidas platifrons, assembly GCA_002080005.1. NCBI lineage: Eukaryota > Metazoa > Mollusca > Bivalvia > Mytilida > Modiolidae > Gigantidas > Gigantidas platifrons. The sequence continues at coordinate 458,431 of MJUT01056833.1, forward strand.
AAAATGTCATAAACTTTAAGAGCTATACAAGTAAATAAGATGATTATCAACAAGTCTGTAAATATATAGGTATCGGAAATATAATTCACATATTAATTATCTTTTCATCTCAATTTAAAATTTCTAAACGTACAGAATGTAGAAATTATACATTTTCGCCATTAATGTATAACTATTTGGTGTACTCGATACAACAATATGTGATAAAGTTTGTCAGTGACTTGTGGTAAGTCAGTGGTTTTCTCTCGGTATTCCGGTTTCTTGCACCAATAAAATTGACCACCACGATATAGCTGAAACATTGTTGAAAGTGGCGTTAAACACCATAACCCTAACCACCCATTATTATTTGGCACCACAGGATCGTATGGTGGTTTAAATTACATTTACATGGGTAATCCGTGAATAATATCATCACTAAAGTTGTAAATTAGGTTTAAATTCGTGGCGATGGAGTCTCAATTCACCTTTATGTGATAAAGTCTGCTAGTGACCAGAGACAATAAATCTATGGGGGGTACGAGTTTCGTACTCAAAATCTATGGGGTACGAGTTTCGTACTCAAACTCGAAAACCATTCAATCAGAACACTGCATCAGATATATACTTCGTTCTGAGTGATAAATTTTGGAGTACCGGTACGAACACGTACTGTAAAGTTTTATGACTGAGGTTTGTTTATTCAGGTTTCATCCACCTATAAAACTTGACTGTCACTGCAATCTTGTAGAAAGTAGCTTTACCAATCATCATTATAACTATTTGATAACCATTTTTTTTATATAAAAAAACCATGAAAACTGTCACTGCAATCTTGTAGAAAGTAGCTTTACCAATCATCATTATAACTATTTGATAACCATTTTTTTTATATAAAAAAACCATGAAAACATTATTTCACTCTCTATCATATTTTGAAAACGGAGCCAATTCAAGTTTAATATCAATATTACTTAATTCATTTAAAAAAAACCCACATATTTACTTATTCTAAAATATAGAGATTATATTAGCCTAAATGTGTTCACCTTTTCACCCATTTCTGTTTGATCCCCAGCAGACAGCATACCTAAATCTTTCCGAAGAGCAGTTGCATCAATTATGGCTTCATATTTCTTTAAATTCAACTCTTCTCCAAACAATATATTACTTTGCAAGGTTGTATTCATGATCCATGCTTGCTGAGCTACATATGCAACGCATCCCTAGAAAATATCAGAGCATTTATTTTAAATAAGAATAAAAAAAAACATGTTCACATCATTGATATAACCATCACTATCACTGTCAAGATGGTTGCATGTTAGTTACATGACAATAATACCTTACATATATATAATATAATTATTTCTTATGTTTCTTTGTAATAGATATGACCTTGATTTCATTATATTTACCTTAATATTGATTTTACTGGCGTCAGACTCCATTTCACCAAGCATTGCAGATAACAGTGACGACTTTCCTGAACCGACAGAACCTACAACTGCTACAAGTGACCCCTCTGGTATCTTCAGGTTGATACTAAATGCAACAAATAGAACATGCAATGCCTACGTTATTTTCTTTTGCACTTCTTTCATCCAAAGTCACAAACTAGATTATAAAGATGTGGCTTGGTAAAATATATAATAACATATTAGGTAGAAATCATGTTTCACAATTACATTGATTGATCTCAGAGATTGTGGTTCATATCATAATGTTCTTGATAGAGGGCTGTTGTTAACATGGAAGCTATTGAACCAATGATTCCTACTGGTTAAGTTGAAGACATCACATTGGACGTTTTGCGTTCGGTGACATGTGTTGTTTATGGACTATCTGTATTATGTTGTAGTTGGTAAAGATGGGACATAGTGATTGGTTGCAGGTGGAAAGGTAGTGACAAATTCGAGTCACTTTTTTACGCTTCGTACTAAGGTAGCTCTGAACTTAACAATTCATATATGTTTCATCTTGAGAGATTGCACTATCGAGCAGAGAATATGTTTCCTTTTTTATATACCTCTGGTACCTGGTTCGATCTGGGATTTCACAATAACAACATTCATAACTACCCTTCCAAAACATTGAAAGTTTATAAGCAATAAATAAAGTACCCCTCCTCCTTAATAAAAAAATAAAATAAAATAATAATCTTCCATACGTTACAGTAGAAAGGACATTATTTTAGATAAGCCTTTTATCAAGATGTCCATCATTCAACATTAAATTGTAGGTTAAAAACTTAATATCGATTAACATAATGGTTTACATTACTTTTTTAATGTTGGCTCCTCAGCAAGATCCCAACTAAAATTGCCATCTTCTATTGTCAAGCCGTAATCTAAAAATAGATATAATTGGGATAATAAACAAGACACAAAACAGTCATAATTTTATTAATTTCATATATTGCACAGAAGAATAAATTTACTCATTCCATCTACTGTATACAGGAATATAACACTGAGAAGTATATTTCCACACTGTCACTGATCAAGGTAAAATATTCTCAAATTGTTGCAGACCCCTTTCTGATGCAAACTTCTGAATCACTGTTTTCTTAAGGTGTATTCCTGGAGTAGGATTTCCGAGACATCTTACATTACTTCCAGTTTGTTCTTTTGTTTTGCTATATTACTTCCGCTTTGTACATTTGCTTTGCTATATCTATGAGTGTGAACTGTTAGTGGTTTTGATCCGGATCACCCATCAAATGACATCACCATCTAGCAGGGATTGTTGTGTTCCGGATCACCCACCGAGTTATACCAAAATCTAGCTTGACTTGGGTAGTCAAAGTTACTTTTCTAAACTTACTAGATTCTGTATCTCTGGTAATATTGTCATCTAATTCATCTGTATTCAGAAAATTCTGAATTCTTTTCAAAGACACACTGGCCTGTGAAATAAATTGATATACATAATAAGAATTTGAAGATACCAAAGGGGTAATCAGAATCAGTATATCGAAGAAGAAAAGACAACACAATGACCAAATGAAAAAAGTACAAAAGGACAAACTACAATCAACAAAACAAGCACATAAAACTAAAGATCGAGTAACACGAACCCCACTAAACAACGGGGGGATGTACAAAAATGTATAACGACACAATAGTCATGTTGTTCAGCCAGTAACTAATTTTAGATTTTATCTTTTGCTAAGTCAGAGAAAAATGTTCTACCGTCTTGCAATTGTGAGATCATAGTAAAGGGAATATTTAAAGGGGCATTAGCTACGATTTTGACGAAAAACATTATATGCTTTGGAAATTGGTAAATAGCTTTAAAATGATGAAATAAAGGTAAATATTTCACATTAAGCAGCTTATCGAACCACATTTCGCCTTTTGAGAACGAAAATTATTACTTATTTGCTTGCAAACAAATAATTTGACCTCGCTTTTTCCGTATGCAATTGACCTTACTAGTGACAGGTAAAAGCGAATAATTTGTATTTTGTCGCTTATTGACTGCCAACTTTCATGGTTCTTTGTCCGTAATTAACACCTAATGAAAGCAGATTCACAAAAAATAAGAAATAAGTGCATTGTTGTACTGCTTTAATGACGATTCGACAAACTCCGTAAACAATGTCGATAATTAATAAGATGGTGTCCATTTCTTGATCGATCTCAAAACACGTGCAGTTGCACGTTTTTTCTCCGATGCGCGTACATTTCATAACATTTATAAGTAACAGAAACATGTTTTATTGAGGCATCAATCATATCTGATAGTTTTTATGGATGCCAAAAATGTACGATTTGGCAGATAATGCCCCTTTAAAAGAGGAGAATAATTTTATTCACTTTGTTTTCCGTTAAAGCATTAGATAAATAATAGACAATATATTTTATTTGTTCACTCTCTATGGCTAAATTATCATATCGCTTCAATAATAGTAGACTTTACAATGAGAAAATTAATTATTTTTTATAAAAGAAAATTAATAGCTTTCCCGTGAACAGAAAGAAGATGTAAACACTTGTAATTTAATTACCTGTAAAAACCCCTGAATTACGTGTGGTAATTCACTAAGTGACCAGTGAATCATGTCAAACAATGAAAGCGCCACAAAGGCCTTTTCTGCAGTCAGAAAATTTTTGGGGTCAATCAACACAAAAGCACCGAATGTAAACAATGATATCTGTAATTAAAGAAAAAACGCATGTGTGTCCAAAACATATTCACTTGACACCTTTAAAAGATGACATTTTCGCTATAATGTTTTCTGATGGTCTTGTGAACTATCAAATATAAAAATGTTGGTTGAGGCTCTCTTTTACAGAAATAATATCAAACATATGGCAACTTCTGTGTCAGTGACTTGCGATAGGTCGGTGGTTTTCTCTGGGTACTCCGGTTTGCTCAACAACATAAAAATGACCGCCACGATATAACTGAAATATTGTTGACAGTGGCGTTAAACACCATAATCCTAACCATGTGTCACGAAGAATAATTATTTAATGTGTAAAGTTCAATCTTCAACCAGTTATATGTGAAGGTTGTCATTTTACTGTTCAACCAGTTATATGTAAAGATTGTCATTTTATTGTTCAACCAATAATATGTAAAGGTTGTCATTTTACTGTTCAACCAGTTATATGTAAAGATTGTCATTTTACTGTTCAACCAGTTATATGTAAAGGTTGTCATTTTACTCTTCAACCAGTTATATGTAAAGGTTGTCATTTTACTGTTCAACCAGTGATATGCAAAGGTTGTCATTTTATTGTTCAACCAGTTATATGTGAAGGTTGTTGTTTTACTGTTCAACCAGTTATATGTGAAGGTTGTCATTTTACTGTTCAATCAGTTATATGTAAAGGTTGTCATTTTACTGTTCAACCAGTTATATGTAAAGATTGTCATTTTACTGTTCAACCAGTTATATGTAAAGGTTGTCATTTTACTGTTCAACCAGTTATATGCAAAGGTTGTCATTTTACTGTTAAACCAGTTATATGTGAAGGTTGTCATTTTACTGTTCAACCAGTTATATGTGAAGGTTGTCATTTTACTTTTCAACCAGTTATATGTAAAGGTTGTCATTTTACTGTTCAACCAGTTACATGTAAAGATTGTCATTTTACTGTTCAACCAGTTGTATGTGAAGGTTGTCATTTTACTATTCAACCAGTTGTATGTGAAGGTTGTCATTTAACTCACAGGTGGAAGACACTCGAATCAATGCATCATTTCAATATAAACTAGTATAATCCCGCCGTTTGTTTTGTTTTGTGCCCGTACCAAACCAGACTGGTGAAGCCCACGGCGTTTAGTAGGTATCTGAAGAATCTTAACAACTGAACTATCCTTACATACCGTGAGTAAATACTGAAAATATTTCCTAAAATGTTTCATTATTTTTAGTATGCAGATAGATTGTCCATAGCTATAAGGTAGCCTTCGCAATAAGTTTATGTGTGCGTGGCAACTAATGAAAACACTATTTCTTTTTTAAGATTCCTTTTTAATGACGAAGCGTTTTTGTTAATAATGAAAATAATATTAATATCTACCATAAAGGGTGACATTGTCCATATAAGATGAAGGCATGTTCCAAGTTTCTCTCTTTTACTCATCACCTCTAGTTCTTGGTTACGAATATCCAAGATCCTTTTTTCAAATGATTCTTCCCAAGCGTACATTTTTAAAACCTTAAGATATAAGACTCTGAATTATTCCTTGGTCATCAATAAAATATTGCTTTTCTATTTAGTTTCTATGTTCTCAAGATCAAACACAAAGCTGAAAAACTTCTTATTATACCTAACTGTATATGAATGTTTTCTATTGGATCATTTATAGTCACATGACCTTAGACAATTATTGATGTCCACCTCTTACATGTAAGAAAGACGTAATTGTATAATACATAACAAACAACAGTGATAAAATGTAACCAAATATACTATAAAAATAACATGAGGTCAAATGGTACTCATTTAAGGTGTAAACCAATTAAACAAAAACACATTTAGATTAATGATCAATATACTTATTCCATTCCAGAAGCTGACATTATCTATGGCTTTGTGTACTTAAAATTCGAAAGTTAAAAGAAAATTCCAAAGATTTACCAGCAGAGGTTGTCCAAATAGTACACAAACAAACAAATACCTAAAAAACACATATTCGATTAACACCACGTTTTTCATGAGTTCGTGATATCAAGACTTACCTTTATTCCATTCAGAACTTCATTCATAGTTTTGATTCTTAAGTCTGTCAAGTCATTGATTTGGACCTTCATTAGATTATAAAATTACATTAATTTTATGATTTTGTGCACTAGTATGTATACGTATTGAAGGACACAATTCCTCATAAACGTGTTTGCTTCAATGCTCCTGAAGATATTGCTCATTTCATCTTAAGATGTCAACCTTTGGAACCTATCAGAATTAAAACCTTACTGAAATTTAAGGACTTGATATTAACAAAATTCAGTGAATCATTGTGGAATGAAATAATTAGCTGTGATGACATTCTTCTGCAGTTGATAATTGACTACCAAATTTAAATTCTTAGAAGATCTTCATCATGATATTGAGTATATAACTAGCAGTATGAGCTTAGCTCTACACCAGAAACGTTCCTCCTTACTATAATCATTTGTGCTATTGATCAGTTATGTATTTAAGTGCAAGTAAACCGATCAACGACAGGTATAGAGTGGTGGATGAAATGAAAATATTGTACATATTCGTATGATACTGGTATTTTCATTGTAAAATACTTGACAAGTTATTATGTCAAGTGAACTTTTAGATTTTAACAAAGTGTATTATTTTAACATATATTCATTGAACGGAACCGTAAATGTGTATGTATGCTCGTTGGAACAGTGGCAACAGATTAAATTATATTGACGATATTCTACTCAACACTTTAGAGTGGTTCATCTTGGTAGAGGTGGCATCTACAGACTAGGTAAGGTAAGTTTGTTTGTTTGTTTATGGCAAGGGGATGTAAAATTGGGTATGGTGATTCCACTGAAAACTATCATCATTCATACGTTCCCTAAACATGACAACCATACCAATTCATATATGCCAATTACGAAAAGTATACAAATTCATATAATATTCAGTTGTTGGATAGCAATTCATACACTAGACAACAATCTACAAACAAACACACATAGATCAATTTTGCACAAATAAACTGCATGAACTTTATTGAAATATGACTATTTTCATATCTTAAGTGAAACAATATCTCACCCATTATTACACTTAAATGAAAAAAAAAAATACTACCCAATCATATATTGGAAAGCTGAACAAGTCGGCCCATTGACGCATTCCATTGGAAGGTTTGTATATATATACCGTTAAAGGTGACATCCCGTGATTATGGCTGTTTAATGCTACTTTCGACAGTAATTCAGGTTTTATAGGTGGAGGAAAACGTGAGTACCGGGTAAGAATAGATGTCACTAGTCACAGAAAAACTTAAGATAACGTTGTACACCGCTATATGAGATTATGATACAACCAACGTTCTTCAGCAACGAGGCGTTCTAAAATTTATATATTTATTTTTCAAAGTAATGTTGGCTTTCGAATAGTTTCCTCGAGTATATATCTTGAATCGAAGAAATATTTCGTGAAAAAAAGCGTGTAAATATTAATCGACTTAGGTGTAAATCCCACTTTTTAGTGGGGTCGATTTAGGTGTAAACCCCACTTTTAACTGGGGTCGACTTAGGTATAAATCCCACTTTTTAGTGGGGTCGACTTAGGTGTAAACCTCACTTTTTAGTGGGGTCGTGTTGCTCAATCTTTAATTTAATTTTCTGCATAATGTTTTGTGAATTATTGTCTGTTTTCTTTCTATTGGTCACTGTATTGACCGTCTGTCTTCGCTTAACCGCATCTGATTACACATTTGATATCTTCATTCTAAATTTGTTCTAGACTTACACGTAAAGCTCTCGATTTCTTCGTCAGAACAATATTAATTGGAATCACGAATATTACTACAATACTACTAACAAACACTGATGAACCTGAAATTTTAAAATAAAGCATTTAATATCCTTTTCTGGTTCTGTTTACTATCAGTAAAATTAGACTGTCACAATGTGTGTGTGTGTGTGTGTGTGTGCGTGTGTGCGTGTGTGCGTGCGTGCGTGCGTGCGTGCGTGTGTGTGTGTGTGTTTGCTGTTAAATGTATGGTTGAAATGTATACATTTGTTAAAAGAGACATCTGATAATTTGTTACATAGAAACATAAGGAAAGACAATATCAAAGAAGGCGAATGTTGTTTTCTGACTTGGTGCCACATGTTGGACAGGAACTGCTCACCCTTTTGGAGAACCTGAGTTCACTGTCGGTTTTTTGTGGGGTTCTTGCTGCTCCATCTTTAGTTTTCTGTGTAATGTTTTGTAGATCATTGTTTGTCATTTAGTCCTTTGTCTTCAGGCCATTGTATTGTCTGTCCTTCAATTTACGGTTTCTGATTAGACTTTTGGTATCTTCAAACTTTTCTTGTGTATTCTGCGCTCATAGTTAGAGACTCTTTATACAGCCAAGAATATTACTATTCAGAATACAAATGTTTTCAGATCTATTAAACTAACACATATGATTAATGCCATGCACGAGTTGTTTTCGATGTTGAACCCTGTTCTGGTCTGTAAGTTTCCTGCTTTTGGAGAGCAGAGTAATCTTCAGAAGGACTACACCCTCCATGTTGAGTTGTATCATGTGAAACCATTTCTAGTGGTTATGAAATATTTTAATATCATTGTAGCTGGTTAGCTTTACTTTCAAAGATCACTTGCATACCATACCTTCGATGTTTCAATTTAAAAAAACCCGTCAGTTGTCGTCATACAAATTTGAGCTTCGCATACATTAAAGAACAAATAAAATATGTATATATGTTTTATTATCTGATGTTCTCGTGGCAAGTATAATTTTGATTGGCTAACAAGGTACTTCCAAGACTTCATGGAAGAAGTGCGGTGACAGGAAATCAATAATATCTCTCGCCTATGCGTTATCCATTTACATTGTGCACAGCAGACGACGTATCTCACCTATTGCCTGTGCGGTGTATACGGCACAGAGAAATCAATAATCGCATGTTGTATATTTGTCCAAAGATACACGTAATTTATATTTTTCCTATAACAAAATATGTGCAAGAAGTGAAAAAAGTGTGTATTTTACATTAATCGATGGATTTCAGCAACTTATAACATCCTTTTTCACCCCACTGAAACACATATGGGAAATTCCGAAATTCCAGCGTTTGAGGTGCCCAAAGGGTAAATTCTTGTAAACACCGGCCTCTTTCAATTAAATTCGAAAGATTTTTTGTCATTGCAACCCCGTTCACAGTTGCCCAACAGGAGTCCACAGGTCGTCCACGTGTCACAGTTTAGAATAATCCTTCAGGTAATCCTTCAGGACCTTACAGTACCCCGTGACCCACATTAGCACGACTCACCAATATTTTCTGAATAATGTTGTTTAATAAGGACATACTTATTAATGTTGAAACATTCAGATAAAAATGACGCCTCACCTTTTAACAAAACCACTGCCCTTTAAAACGGGATATATAACATCTCGAGACTGATAACGTATAATATGGTGTAACCTGTTTTTGTATATATTATTGGTACTACATGCATCATGTATAGGAATATGATATTATAAGAGGCACATAATATAAATATTTCCAGAGTGTATGTTGAATATGAAACATTATTTAGTCTAACTCCAGATCCAATATTTATCAACGTTTTATAATAATACGTCTGCAATTATCATACTCCCAACTTTGTTTCTTACATAATTTCCCATTACCTTCAATTCAAATATATTTTACAAAGCAAATCACTGCATTGTATAATTTAAAGTGTGTTGTTCATTTTTCAGCATATATGCTAAAATATACAGAATAGGTCAAATAAAATATATAATTAAGTTATCGAAGTATTATATATGTAATTATCATGTCACAATAATTTATTATATTGTACAGTGGAATCTGTATAAATTGAACCATGCAACCTGTTTAAAGTGAACTTTAAATTAAGCCCCAATGTAGGAACTATTTAAACTGAATAAAAGGAACACCTATCTATTCTGAACACAAACGTTGCTCCGAAGGGAAGGAGGTTCGGCTTTGACAGATTTCACTGTGTATTGAATTCAACTATGGCTAACGTATGTATTATTGTTATTATTTATTATGTGGAGAGGACCTTTGTAAGTTGCTATCACTTGTATCCAATCCTTTTGTGACAATGTTTAGCAATAAAATAAGTTAAATCTAATATATCATACCTAAATTCTGCCACAACAGGTAAAATGATACAGAAAATATGAGAGGTACTGCCCAGACATCATTGATGATCCACATACATTCAGATATTTTCCCTGTGTCAACTGACATAAGATTAATGACCTCTCCAATAGTTGTAGATTTCCTAGCAGAACTAGATAGTCGCAGAGTCTGCAATGGAAACCCCTTTTTGTTATTATAACTGAAAACAAATAACGACAAATACGGAGCCGGGGCTCGTCACTACGTACATTAATTGGTATTGAACTGTACTATAAAGATATCGTATATAATATACTATTCGCATATTTCAGACTTTGATTATAAAATTATACCCTTGACAGAAGTTATATCCTTTTAAGGTGGACAAATGGGTTTCCTTTCATCCATACAGTTCCATCGAAAATAGAATTATATTTTCCTATCATTTTAATGATGTAGCAACTTTTGAATTTTCTATTTGCTATGGAATTATCCTCTGATATTTTACAAGGTTCAAACATCGACAAATTATGAGAAATTGCTGCTCAACTTTGTAATCCTTCCTATTGCTCTTGCTAGACCAGGAACCATTTTGCCTGTCTTAAGGGAAATAACTCGTATAAAAAGTTATAAAAGCGTATAATTTTTTAATCAAATCCGGAATGTGCAAAAAAAAATATATTTTTAATGGCTGCTCTCGACAATATCGTGCAGTATTTATGATCACAGCTACCTTGGGATTACATCTATCTATGCCATCAGCTACTATCACCTCTAATGTGTGTGGGCTTGATTCCCATCCATATCGATACCTTCGGATCACATCTATCTATACCACCAGCTACTATCACCTCTAATGTGTGTGGGCTTGATTCCCATCCATATCGATACCTTCGGATCACATATATCTATACCACCAGCTACTATCATCTCTAATGTGTGTGGGTTTGATTCCCATCCATATCGATACCTTGGGATTACATCTATCTATACCACCAGCTACTATCACCTCTAATGTGTGTGGGTTTGATTCCCATCCATATCGATACCTTGGGATTACATCTATCTATACCACCAGCTACTATCACCTATAAGTGTGTGGGTTTGATTCCCATCCATATCGATACCTTGGGATTACATCTATCTATACCACCAGCTACTATCACCTCTAATGTGTGTGTGTTTGATTCCCATCCATATCGATACCTTGGGATTACATCTATCTATACCACCAGCTACTATCACCTCTAATGTGTGTGGCTTGATTCCCATTCATATCGATACCTTGGGATTACATCTATTTATGCCACAAGCTACTATCACCTCTAATGTGTGTGGGCTTGATTCCCATCCATATCGATACATTGGGATTAAATATATCTATGCCACCAGCTATTATCACATCTAATGTGTGTAGGTTTGATTCCCATCAATATCGATACTTTGGGATCACATCTATCTATGCCACCAGCTACTATCACCTCTAATGTGTGTGGGTTTGATTCCCATCCATATCGATACCTTGAGATCACATCTATCTATGCCATCAGCTACTATCACCTCTAATGTGTGTGGCTTGATTCCCATTCATATCGATACCTTGGGATTACATCTATTTATGCCACAAGCTACTATCACCTCTAATGTGTGTGGGCTTGATTCCCGTCCATATCGATACCTTGGGATTAAATATATCTATGCCACCAGCTATTATCACCTCTAATGTGTGTAGGTTTGATTCCCATCCATATCGATACTTTGGGATCACATCTATCTATGCCACCAACTACTATCACCTCTAATGTGTGTAGGTTTGATTCTCATCCATATCGATACCTTGAGATCACATCTATCTATGCCATCAGCTACTATCACCTCTAGTGTGTGTGGGTTTGATTCCCATCCATATCGATGTGTACTTGATAAAACTTTATGAGATAGCACTTATTAATGGCCATATACAATATTAGTGTATTGTAGTAGAATATAGAAAATATTTGTATGATACTAAGGAATTGGGAGGAAAATGCGAGGCTTTAGCTGAGCATTTTCCCCCAGTTCCTTAGCCTCATACAAATATTTTCTATATTCTTCTACAATACACTAATATTGTTTTTATCCTGCAATTTCGGAGTTAGGTAGTGTTTTTTTTTTAATTTAGAAAAATAAATATTCCTCAAACCTTTCGTGGGACCCAAAGTAAGTTGTGTGGCGTGTCTTGAAGCTGTATTTGTATATTATACAAAATACAGCACACCTGTATTCGACACATGCTATTTGCTTACTAGAGTGCTCATTGCAGGATAAATTGTGGTATCTGTCTTTTGTTTTACGGCTCCTGATTCCCCCTTTGGTATTTTGAAACTCTTCTTAATGTCAATTGCTTCAATTCAGCGGATTCCAATACTACATCTTGATGCAGGTCACAGAATCAAACGAGGTTTGCCGATCAGTGACAGATCGGAGATTTTCTAGAGTACTTCGGTCACATTCAACAATAAAAATGTCTACCTTTATAAAACTTAAATAATATTTTAATTGGCTTTAAAACACAACAACTCATTACTCAGGATGATTCAGAGTACAATATTATTTTTATGTATCCAACATCATATGTTTCTACCTTTCTGTATATAGCTGCAGTGAGTGCTAACCAATTTCGTCGTTCAGCCACACGGGTTCTTTGTATATGATGATTACAGCTCAGAGATTTAAACATGGCCACTGCAAACATCAGTACAGCATACATATACCCTGTCCATGTATCTCCAGATTTATCTCTTGTTATCTCTATCAGCCATCTTTAACGAAGATGGTAATTCAAATTGTAAATGAACTTCTTTTAATCAAATGAAAAACACAACAGAATGCATTATGTGTGATGTAAACATAATTGATATAGATATTGAAAATATCAAACTATAAGAATAATCTAAAAATTATTTTGACACAATGACAAGATATTACATACCATTATAGCAAACAAATGTTAATGACTTCCGCGGTACGAAATTAATTAAAATTAGCTGTTTGTTAGATATCGTGTTTTGTGAAAAAAAAATCATCAGACAATTACCACTTATTAATTAGGTTGCCATGGTACAGGCATCGTGTTAAAGACATTGAGGGCTTGACTAGTTTAATGAAGATTAAAATATTTTATTATGTTCTATACCATATAGCTGGTCAATAGTTCATGGTTCTAATACCGAATGTTAAAATCAAAATGGTGGAAGCAGCAAATCTGAATATTAAAATAATTGTTTTTTGACATGCGAAACCAAACTGAAATCACATATATGCGGTTTGTCATGGTCTATATCCCAACTGCAATGCATATGTATATTTTGTTTTATTAAGACTGTGTAAGTTGTTTTCTAGTTAGTGCCCCCTCTCTCTTACTCCATGTAATTTAGCTCGTTTTAATTAGAATGAAGCATTATCTTGTTTACCTCTCTCTCTCTCTCTCTCTCTCTCCAATATAGTACCTTAAGATAGATGTACAGGTGAATTCTGACATATGATACATGAATTTGTAAGCAGCTGATATAAGTATGATTGATGCATATGCTTTACAGATACAGACAAGAAGACTGGCACGTCCTAATGTGGTTTCATGTTTCCTTTCTGTTTTTGAGGACTGCTTGCTTCTGGAATATAGAGAATATTTTTGCTAAAAATATCCATAGCTGGAATTATTTAAGGATTGAATGCACTATTTTGTAGGTTTATTGGAGTGTGAAAGTGTTGACAAAGTACATTTTGTATGAAGTGTGGTAGAGCTTCATATAAAAATAAAATTGTATACAACCATATAAAACTGAAAAAAATTCATTCAATGCTTATAATTGCATTTTTGCATTATTAAATACAATTGAAATTATTATTTGTTTTAATATTTCACATTTTCATCTGTTATTTTTGTGTGTAGTTATTAGTTTGTTTGAACTTTGACAATAGGTCATGACAGTGGGCGTGGTTTCTTTTGGCCATTGTGTTGTCTGTTCTTCTTCGATATACGGATTCTGATTACCCCTTTGGTATCTTCAAACTCTTCTTGAATGGTTCTGCAGCCTCATTGACTGATGAAGTTTCAATTTTTATTTCGTGCAACCTTTTGACCAATCACATGGCGCTAACCAAAACGAAATGAACACATAATGTAATTATTTTACTTGTAATGACAGAAACGTCATAAAGTCCTTATTTTGATGAAAAATTATGAGATTGGAGGTTATGTATCTTATTAAGTAAAAGTACATGTGATCTGACAGTAGGTCAAAGGAGTGATGTATTTATACTATTCGTAAGGGGCCGTCGTATTGCCTATCTTATGGTAGATAGATATCATTAATCTATGTAACTAGTGTCTATGGTTGTTCCGATTCCCGGCAGTATGGAGGTGTATTTGATACGACCTCTGTTCAATTAAATGCTCAATACACATACAATATGCCATACCTACAACTGTGTGTGGTGCGTTCGATTTACTCGTCATTATAATCAGCATTACCTATTAGTTCGGTCCACTTCTTCTTGCCAGTACTTTTCAAAATGAGGAATGATAGATGAAGATGAGTTTTCCTTTAGTAACGGCCACAGATCTTTCCGTACAAATGTACGTTGATGTCCCTTCTTAAGCAAACTATAAATGTACAAAATATTCCCTGTAAATTTCTATTAAAACTATAAATCTAAATTAACTTTAATGAAATAAAAGCACTTTCTTTTATTTTTGTGTGAATCACGTTATGAATTTTCAATCTAAATGTGACTTCGTTGCAATTTTACCTGTATTTCTTTGTTTGTAAGAATCTCACATAAATTGTTGTATGCCCTACTCCTTCCAGACTAAAAATCTGGTCAGTTGCCAGAATAAAACAAACAACATATAAAAAACTTTTATAAACACTATATTGTTATCTTGGAACACTTTTAGTTTTTGTTTCTATATCGCAGTCGCCATGGCATTTAGTACACATTGGTTTATACAGGTATCTCTGCTAGTTACCTGACAACACCTATCCCCTCAACATTCCCCCACCTGTTTCGTTGTACTTACGGTGTCATCCAATTGTAAGTAAGCAATGATAAAAATGATGCCGTACTTTCTGGTGACGTTACCTACAAATAACACAAGACAATGAACCATAGACAAAAATACACAAATACACAGTCACAAATAATACATCACATTGAACCATAGACAAAAATACACAAATACACAGTCACAAATAATACATCACATTGAACCATAGACAAAAATACATAATCAAAAATAATCATATGGTGATGTTCACAATACAAGCAATAGGAGCATATGACAACCCATTTCATATTATTTCCATTTCGTATGATAATCGTGTCATCTTGTGGACTAGGAATTGCTTACTCTTCCAGATTATCTGATTCCATCCCCGTTTTCAGACGGTGGTGTCCGTCTTTGTATTTCATTTTTTCTATTAGTTTTTTGGTTGACCATTGTTTGTCTTTTGTTCCTTTTCTTTCAGCCATTTTGTTATCTGTCTTTTGAATTGCAGGTTTTGCTTGCCTCTTTGCTACCTTCAAACCTTTCTTACATTCAATATATGAAATCTTAACTTGTATAATTCATACAATTTCTATTTTGGGCATAAGTACATTTGATTTTGCTTCACAGTATATGACTTGATAAACCGTTATGGAAATCTGGATGACAAATGACCAGTTTAAGTTCCGTTTGTCGTCATCACAATCCGGTTCTTTCCTCATTCATGACTTATCACTGGGTTTGTAACCAGTGTTACACGGCGGATGCCAAAATGGGGAACAGGAACTGCCTACCCTTCCGGAACACCAGAGTTCACCACCGTTTTTTAGTGGAGTTCGTGTTACTCAATCTTTAGTTTTCTGTATAATGTTGTGTGATTTGTCCTTTTGTCTTTTTTCATTTGGCCATTGTGTTGTATGTCCTTCGATTTACCCTTATAATTACCCCTTTGGTATCTACAACTGTTCACTGGACTAAGTGAATAAGCAAATGAAATTTGAATGAATTAATTACAAATATTTTACCTCATCAATTTCAGCCTTAGACTCTTCGTCTGTACCACTACAAACAATTGTTGTTTCTACTATACTTATTATAACCATTAAAATGTACAATGAAAATGTCAGTATCTGTAGCGAATCTGTAATGCCGATCTGAATAGAAAAAAGTGTCAAAAATGTGAAATAGTAGTATCAAAAGGGGAAAAACACAGTTAGTTAAATGTAAAATTAGACATTCAAAATGGAACATACATGTTTATCAAAGATACTGAAATAAAACAAAAGTATCTATAATATTATAACAAACACGTTTTTCAAGACAATCGGCATTCCTATGTGTGAACCGACTGTGCTTCTCTTCGCGTCCATTTGTTACTCTATTGGTATGAAGAGTGCTTCATAGAAGGGTTTCTTAGGAAAAACGAAAAGTTTACACAGTCGATTAATTTCACATCTCCATATATCACTTAATAATTCAAAGCTTGGTGACTATGCCGATCCCATAAATCCTACTGAACTTGAAATATCATGCTCAATTAAATGTCAATCGCAAATGAATTAGGACTGATGTTTCAAACACGTTTTTCATTATTCTTGTTACAATGAAACTTTGTTAAAATCTAAATCGAGGCCAACTGTATAGAAACCCTTCTTTTTCCCCTGAATAAAATTTTTGTCATTTGATGTAAAACTTACTTCAATTATTTCAAAGATGCTCTTTCTATCTGCATTATAGAAATACAATCTAGCTAGTATTCCTAATACCACACATAACCAAGCTAGGGATAGATATCTTTGGTTTGTCGGCGTATCTTTCCGTTTTTGAGATTCAAACAGCTCAAATCCCTAAACAAATAAGTGAAAAGTAAAAAAGGTAGAAACAAAACGGCATTTTTCATTATTTCAAAGCTTCTAAATATTCTATTATCCATTGTGTGTGATGCTTTTATATATTAACATTTGTACATTTACCTTTGCTCAAATACATATATGAGGGTCCGGGTGGCTCAATGAGTTAGATAGTTGGATTACCTAACAACTCATACAAGCCTATCACCAATACGGCGTGGGTTCGCGCTCGCTTTGTAAATTACAAAAAAGGGTGCACTCGACTCGCAGCCGCAAGTGATAACCTTTATATACCAGTTGCTTGTCCATGGTCGGTGGTTTTCTATGGGTACTCCGGCTTCTTCGACCACTAAAACTGGTCGCCATGATATAGCTGAAATATTGCTGAAAATGGCATTAAACATAAAAAATCAACCAATCAGTCAAATACATATGTTAAATCAAGTTGTGGGTCGAAATCATTTCAGCATTAAATTAAGGAAAAGGAAGTTAAATGCTGAATACAAACAATTTCTTATGCCTTTTTCTTAAACGATATTTGATTTTTTGTTTATCTATCAATTTTAAAATTGAGCGGACGTGTATTTGTGTGTTAGTGGTATCGATTTTACCTATTTCTGCTATTTTGATATTTGATTTTGAAATAGTTCCGACAGTGTGGTATTTTTTCATTTTATTTTAAAACTAAGAGGGACATTCATCGCCGTGATCTTATGGTAGTTGGATATACATCTACCTATGCAACAAATACATATCACCTTTTATTCCATTACCTCGCATGGTGAGGTGTACTCGATACAACTTCATGTGATCAAATTTATCAATGACATCCAGCAGGTCGCTTGTATTATTCTCCTGTTATCTCTACCAATAAAACAAAACTGACCTCCATGATATAACTGAAATATTGTTGAAAGTGGTGTCCTGTACCCACACCACCGATATCTAATGTATAAGGATAATGGCCCAAACATTTTGAACCACACTGAGCACAGCACGACTCTTACACCTAACTAACATAGGTCTTAGATTTAGCTTAATAATAAATATTGTGCCTTTAGAAATAATACATCGGATAATAAATATTCTAACGATTCTAAGCAATTACAAAATATTTAATTTTCATTACCATTGTAAATAGAATAATTATTGGCCAGAGTGAGGCTGCATTGGGTAGGACGCCGTGTCTCATAATGTCATATATCGACCGTCCGATGAAACCGGAAACCATGGCTATTGTCAACATGGTTATGATCTGAAAAAAATGTCACAGGAGAATTATTGGTAAGATACACAAAAACACTACATTTTCATTAAAAAATATTTGCTTTGTTTCATCGAAATACTTGTAAGTTTACAATTTACACGGCTCTTGGTTTTTATACTTTCAAAATATTCATTATTTTTTGTCGTCGTTTTAATTTTACGAACCGCGGCAAAATTTTCGGCGGGATTGGACCGATGCAAAAAAAAAATAATAACCGCTGCCCCATCTCTTAAATTGAAAAAGAATGCAATGACCATACCAATCCGTCATTTGGGTTGGGTTGATTTGATTTGATTTGTTGTGTTGTGTTTAACGCCACTTTCAGCAATATTTCAGCTATATCATAGCGACCAGTTTTAGTGGTGGAAGAAGCCGGAGTATCCGGAGAGAATCACCGACAACTGGTAGACTTTATCATTTGCAGCTGCGAGTCGAGTGTATCCTTTTTTGTAATTTACAAAGCGAACCCACGTCGTATTGGTAATAGGCGTGTATGAGTTGTTAGGTAATCCAACTACCTAACTCATTGAGCCACCGTGGCCCTCCGTCATTTGGGAACGTAGTAACGTAATGACTCTGCTTGCTTACGTTCGACTTTTATTCTCAATAATTTAGGTTATTTATGTTTTAAACCAATATTTAATGATAACTGTTTATTTGGATTGTCTCTATCATCGAAAAAAAAGTTCGATCTTTGGTACTCTATGGTGGGTCTTACGACACCTAGGAAAAACATACAAAATTACTTACAATTTTGAAATAATTTAGAAATTTAAGTGTAATCCTTTGACGGAAATGGAATACACGTAATGGTGCTCCTAATACAAAGAGAACACCTGGCGTCCATTGAGTAATTGATTCCTCCAAATGAGTGTGTGATGTCGTATCTGTCGTGTTCCATGATGATACAGTGTCCTATTAAATAAAAATATACAAGTAACACATTAATTAATTGATAACATCGTTAGTCTTTTGTATTAAATATACTCACATTATAGCTCAGAAATGTATTAAGAGCAGATGCGACCTAATAAGCGAGTGATATATAGGCTAGTCATAAGACTTTATAATAATAATAATATATAACAAGATATGATATGATCTGAAGGATCATAATATGGCTCCCAAACCATGGATATCAATTCCCAACATCAAAATCTACATGGAAACCAAATTTCGCTCAAATCGGAGGATTTTTGTATTTTGGCGGCCATTTTGATTCAAGATGGCCGCCATTGCAAATCGACGATGGATATCAATTAGCAACATCATAATCTACTTGGAAACCAAATTTCGCCCAAATAGGAGGATTTTTTTATATTTTGGCGGCCATTTTGTACCTTGGTTACCATGGCAACGGCCGCCATTTTGATTTTTTTCAACCCCCCAAAAGCTGCCACACACAACGGTGGATATTCCTCCAAAGTTTCATGAAGTTTGATGAAATTAATCCAAAAATATTTTTAAATCCCCCCTTTTTTGTTTCCATGGCAACTGCGGCAAAGTTTGTCCAACCGATTCCGATTTTTTTGGCTTATCTCGTTCCATTCGATGTGGATGTTTTTCCTATCAAGTTTCATCAATTTCTGTTCGGCGAGTAACCTGCTATGATCATTTTTGTGTTTTTTTTCTAATTTTTTAGCATATTGACGGCCATT
>MJUT01056833.1:535209-566360 GCA_002080005.1 Gigantidas platifrons
CTTCTATTTTAAGATCTTGAAGAAGTGAGAAGGCCAGGTCATTTCTAATAAACATACAGACTCCGCCACCGATACGTGATCTATCTAAGCGTACAACACTATAATTCTCAATATTAATTTCCGCGTCTGTAACCGAGTCATCTAACCATGTTTCACTGATTGATATGATTGCCGCTTTAGATTTTAAAGCAATTAATTTTAATTCTGATATTTTTGGCAATAAAGATCTAGCATTCAGATGTAGAAAATGTAAACCTTTTTCATTAAATATTTTAAAGCAGTCCTCTTTAACAACTGATGGAAATTGAACAAATTTTGTAGGATCATTTTGTTCGGGACATTCGAAAGATGAGTTTAATGATTCGCAATGATTAAATGGAAGTGATAATAGAGAGCATGAATCGCATAAATATTGAAAATTAGATGTTCCGGAAAGCCGTGCTTCATATTTATCAAGTGAAATTTTCGCACATTTTATATGTGATTTGCATTTACATATTTCACAGTGCATGCTTTTACTAGTTTTAATTATTCCTTTTTTACATATGCTGCATGGACATTTAGGAGTGCGTCTAGCTGTAGATGGTCCTGGATGAGGATGCACGTCCCCGCATATTAATATAAAAATCAAAAGTGTGGACTTTGGAGTTATTTTAAAATTAGATAGATTAGTACGTTTACAAAAGGAATAGAACGACAAAGATGTTTTTTGAAGGTGACTTTGGGTAGATTTATAAATAAATATCGAAAGTTGACTAATTTCACTTTTATTATAAAAAATTATCCCTGTGAAGTCAAAATAATGTTTTCTTAACCTTAAATCTTCATCAGGAATTGCCAAATTGAAATAATTGTTGATACAGCTGGCAAAAAACACGTAAATTATTAGGGACAAAAATATGCCAGCTGTTGGCATGTTAACATTTTTGACGCTAATGCTAGCTCAAAACTAGTTGAAAATATAGTCGAACGACAAACATATCTCTGTAATCGGACACATTAACCTTATGTCGAGCAAACCAACCTTTGCTCTTACTTTCGAAGAATGTTTAAGAGAAGCAACATATGCCCATTTTATAAGAGTCATTTGTTTACAAGAACGACGATCGAACCAACGATCTTCAATATTCTAGACCATGAACCATTAAACCACCGAGGATGAGAATTCAACAGAAATTTATATTTGAAATTCACATAATATTACATTCACAATAATGCATATATTTCGATTTTGTATATATTTTTGCAATACAAAACCTGAGTTATTACGGTCAGAGTAAGAAAAGGGCCATCTTATGCAATTTATCGCATTTGTGTACGATGTAGAAGAGAAAATTTAATGCATTTCTCATCTGTATATGACCGAATTACTGTAGCACTACAATACGGTTGTAGAGGGTTACAACCTGGCTTATTTATATTTTTTGAAGAGCTTAGTCAATCATATAATTAACAAGCTCTTCATATGTATGGTAACAAATACTGCCAATCTGATTAAAATTCTACGTCCAGTTTGCTTCGCTCCGATAACATCCGACACAAAATGAACATTTGCACATCCGTTTGGATCTCTCTAGTTGTTCCGTTGTTTTCTGGTATGATTTTGACAGTGGTGTTTTCATTAAGTAATATAAAACTATGAATCGTGTTAGATATTAAATGGAGCATATACTATTCAAGATTAGATTTTAATCAGATTACGACTACAGTACACCTCCCCTCCTACAAAGAAAAAAATGGTATTATAAGAGGGGTAGTCTCTCTTGGAGGTATAATTTAATAGTACTTTACTCACATTAAATCTGAAATCTGGTATGCTAAGAGGGTGGCTGGCCTTTGTTGAGAGTGGCCTATAAAAGAAGAACTACTGTACTGTGTAAAATGTGATCAATTAGTCAGACAATCCGATGGCGTAGTGCAGAAAGGAGATATCTGCATGATTTACTATTTCGAGAAAAATGAGTTTTAAAGTTTGGACAGATGTGAAAAATTAGCAAAGCATTTCTCAAACATGAAATTTGGCACATAGGTAGTCCTAATGATTCACTACAATTTTCAATATTGTTAGTCTTAAAATTTCTTCATATATATCCAAATAAGGCTAAAAAAGTAAATAGAACCTTTTCGCACAATAATGTTTAAAGCCAAAATTGTGAAGTAAGGTTCTATATGTCATATAGCGCCTTTCTGCACAATCAGAAAGGGAAAAATCTTCACTGTAATCTAATTTTGAAATGTTTTATTACCCCATAATGATAAAATGATATTATTGTATGAATGCTTAGTTTAAACAGATATTTACAATGGGATATTCCGAAGGGAACTGCTTACTCTTCCTAAAAACCGGATTTCCTCCTTAATTTGTAGATTTCTATGTTTTTTATGTGCATTGTTGCTAGTCTTAAGTATTTATCTTGGTTTTCAATATTTCAATATGGTTGGTTGTTAATTCTGAATTAAACTGTTTTGATACCACTTTTGCATTTTTCTAGCTACTTTTGTCCTGAAAATTAGGTCTGGTCTCAAATAGTGAATCAAAGACAATGCTTAATGTGTATATATGATTTATATAATATAACATATAACTAAAATACATTAAGCAAATATTTGTTTTGCTGTCATAGACTAGTTAAATTCACAATTGTTTATTCTCCATCTGTGTCAACATTATCATCATCTTCAATATCAGAATCGGGTAAAGCATCTCTTGCTTTCTTATTTGAAGGAAGACTCTTGTAATATTGATGGAACTCAGATGTGATGATTCCCGATGTGCACAATGAAACAAGATCTTTCGTTTTCTCTGCTGAAATACACAGCTCTCCAGATTGTTTGGTATTCTCATAAATTGTACAAAGACTACACTGATATTATTTTGGTTTATGGAAACTTAAATTATATTCTTTGCAAAATGTGCTTCTATATACAGAGAAACCAGTAGGCTTTTTGTTGTCCTTCTTGCATATTTCCATATACAGGTGATACATGGTTTTAATTGTACGATTACTACTGAGGTATTTTCGTGCAGTATGCTTTCTTGTGTAGTGGGAGGAAGCAGTAGGAAATGATTCGATATGTTTGCGAATATAATCTAAATTTGTCTCTGATGTTTTATTCTTTGGTGTATTTACTCCTCTTTTGTCTTTTCTAACAAACGTCCCGTGCTCTTTATTCTGCATTACAAATGTAACAGTCTTTTTCCCAATGTCAAGTGTGCTTAAAAAGAATTGTTTACATACCCTAACTGTTACATACACTAACTGTTACATACCCTAACTGTTTCTGCGTTCAATGGAAGATGAAATGCATTTGATTTTCCTCTCCTGTTTGAAGATATTCTAGTTGGAGCTTTATCTTGAACATTTTGACAGATAAAGTTTCTTTGTTTGTCATAAGTAGACAAATTCCAATATGTTCTAAAACTAAGTTGCTTATTCTCTTGTGTGACTTTCTGTGATCATTTGAATTTGCATTTAGAACAATCCATTTCTTGTAGCTTTCTCTCAGGAACTGTTTTACCTGCCTCATTCACATATTCCAAACCAGATAATCTTTTTTGTTTCTTAATATTTCTCTTCCATTCATGTGGTTTACTTTTTCTTCTTCGAAAAAGTTGCTGCTTCGGAGGACTTTTATAGACTGCCCTTTTCCGTGGAGTTACAGCAGCTGCTGACGAGGGTTGTTTATTTGGTTTCTTTTGAGGAGAATGTTCAGCATGTTGATGTTTTTTCACAACATCATAATGTTCCTTTCCTTTAATGGCGAAAAAGGCTACTTGTATAGGTGTGTGAATATTCTGTTCTTGACCTGTGGTATTTTCAGGATACACATCATACAGTGGATTTTGTGTCCGGCCTGCAAATACTCTAACCGTTCTGCTGTAAATGTTTGCTATCACAAGACGCATGCAGTCAGCCAAATCATTATTCCAATGGCCACTAAGCTTCAAATCTTCAACACATGTTTTATAATATTCAGTTTTTTTCTTGTTCAGTAGCACAGTTTGCAAAACTAAGGTAATTAATATAATTGCTCATGTTTTGCATGAAATGGTCAGCAATTTTGCTCCGCAGTGAATCAGCGGTTTCCACTTCGCATCCTTCTTCTTTCAAATAATACAAAATTGCATTAATGAAACAGTTACCATCAGGATAATCGGATGTCGCATTAAGTCGTTGCTTTTCAACACATTGTCTAATCTAGCAGTGTGATATTTTAACAGTATTTGTATGGCGGCGTCGACTGCTGAAGAGGGAGATTTGGGACATCTTAATGTTGATTTGGTCTTTGTTGGAGTTATGAAAATCCTGGTTCCTTGCTATTTTCTAGGAAATTTTTGCAGTGATAAAATGGTATTTCCTCTCCTCTTACATGTAATGCCTTCTTTCTCACTGGTTCTTTTTTATATATCAATTCAGATATTTCTGTATTATTATCAGATTCAATAGAGGAGTTGCTACATTTTCCAGGGCTGTAAGTTTGTCATCACCAAAATCACCAAGCTCGTCCAATCCAGCACATACATTTGCTATTTTTCTTCTGGCATTCTGTTTACTCTTTTTTTGTGCAGAAAGGAGATACAAGGCAGATAGAACCTTTCTGCACAAATTATTTGTAGATAGAACCTTTCTGCACTATCGAAATACAATAATTGCAAATATTCCCTTTTGATTTTTCACTGTTTTGAAAAAATGTGAATACTCAGCACCTTAAATTTTTGACACGTTAAAGATCTTCATATTTACCATCATAAACAATAAAAAGGTCAATTTTGATGAAAATTGCAAATAGTCCCTTTCTGCACTACGCCATCGAACATCGTAATATACTTCTATTTTAGCTCTTGCAGTGACAGAAGAGCTAGTATCAACGCTTGATAGCACAGGAGAGGTGGGCAAATTGAAAAGGTATACATTACCTTGTATTGTATGGTGTATATAATTTGGAATTATACAGTAAAAATACAAATGTATAATATAAACAGAATCTTCAACATGAACAGTCAAACATGTTCTTCAAATGCATGATTATAATATATATTCACACCAAGGTTTCTATCCACTAATGGCACCGTCATGGTGATAATCGCATAGTAGTGACCACTACCTATACAATCTGTACATATCATCTCTAATGTTGTGAGTTCGAATCCCGCCCCCATGATGGGGTGTACTCGACACAGCATTATGTGATAAAGTTTGTCAGGGACTTGCGGCAGGTCGATGCTTTTTTCGGGGTACTCCGGTTTCATGCACCAATAAAACTGACCACCACGATATATCGTTGAAAGTGGCATTAAACACCATAACCTAATCTAGTAATTAGGACTATTAAATACAGTTTCCCATGAAAGTAAGTCAAACCTGTATTAAAAGGTCACCTCTTTCTTATCCTGTCATCAACATTTTCATATTTATTTATTCTCTTTGAAGAGGTGACTTGTCTTTGAGGCTACTTTTTCTTTGTTTCAAATGTGACCTCTGAAGTATGACTATGTGCAAACAAACAGTATTAAACGTTATAATATGTGCTTGCCTTGACGAATTAAGATAATAATGACCAATTGATTGATAAATTGTAACGAATACATATATTCTGATATACGAATAATGTTATTGATATCAGCAAAATAGATTCAGTGATTATATATCAGACATGTAGGGCAAACATTCAGTTCGTTCAGTATCATATCGTAGAAAACTTTGATATGAAAGACTTAAGAAATTTATCTTCCGTCTTTGTAGATTGTACTGATCATGCGCCGTCGTCTTGAAAACCAGACGGGACTAATCACAAGCTTCACAAAAGACGTTTACTAATAATTCAGTTATTTTCAAACTGGTTCCATTATGTAGTTTGAAAAATATTACATTGAGTCATGGTGACTGTCCATGGCTCTACTCACGGAGCTGCCTAGCACATTCCAATGTGGCTGATAGTGAATGTCTCTCGTTTTGGGAAGGTTGGGTCATAATACGAAAGTAGGTGCCATGTATGCATGTTAACGAGCCTTGTCTAGATTTCAAAAGCTGCTACAACGTGTACAAAAGTTAAATAGGTTTTTGTCCCTACTGAACTCTCCATACTTTTCTAGTGTCATTCAGTAATTGTTTCCCCGCTTGTCCCATTCCTGTTTAATTTGTAAATATAATTGAACTTGTTCTTGTGTAATTTGTATTTGCAACAACCAGCAATCACTCATTTACTTAAAGATATTACTACAATATTATATTCGTCCTTGCAGACAATTGTCAGAAATTGTACATCATAAAAGAACAGAATCTGAAAGCTCAGATCATCAAGATGAAAATAGTCCAAAGAAAGGAAACCTTACTAGGCAATTATCGAGAGCACATTCTAGAGAGTTAATGAGGCAGGCATCTAATATAGATTCTGAGCATTTGGAACAGTTTGTCATGAAACGGAATTTAGCTAGACAGCTGTCAAAACAATATTCAAGACAGTCTTCTACACACTCAAGCGGATATCTATCTAGACAAACGTCAGAAAATGCCTCTTTTGACATAGGGTACGAAACGAGACAGCGACTACCATCGACTGATTCCACAGATGATGATATATTTGGACATCATGATCAGGGACCACGACAAAGGTGAGTGTTTAATTTAGGATTCAGTTGATTGATAACTAATGAAGGAGAAATGGCATTAACACCGGGTTTGTAAATTAGAGTAAAACGACGGGTGCCACTAGTGAAGCAGGAACTGCCTAACCTTCCAGAGTACCTGAGCTCACCCCAGGATTTTAGTGAGGTTCGTGTTTCTTGATCTTTAGTTTTATGTGTATGATTTGTAGATCGTTGTTTGTCCTTCTTTTGGCCGTTGTGTTGCCTATCCTTCTTCAATTTACGGATTCTGATTACCCCTTTGGGATCTTCAAACTCTTCTTGGCTATCATGTTTAAGCCGCCCTATGTTTTTCTTGCTCCCAAACACTTTTAGATTATTATGCTTTCCAATCTTCCTCTTGTCCAACACGATTTCCATATCAGATGATGTTCATGTTGCTCAACAATAACACGACGGGTGTCCCATGTGGGACAGGAACTGCAAACCCTTCCGCAGCACCTGATTTCTTCCTCCGTTGTTTGTGGTATTCATATTGCTCGGTATTTTGTTTTTGTGTAGCGATTTGTATATCATTGTTTTCTTTTTGTTCTTTTTCTATTGACCATCATATTGTCTGTCTTTTTTCTATTGACCATCGTATTGTCTGTCTTGTTTCTATTGACCATCGTATTGTCTGTCCTTTTTCTATTGACCATCATATTGTCTGTCCTTTTTCTATTGACCATCGTATTGTCTGTTCTTTTTTCTATTGACCATTGTATTGTCTGTTCTTTTTCTATTGACCATCGCATTGTCTGTCCTTTTTCTATTGACCATCGTATTGTCTGTTCTTTTTCAATTGACAATCGTATTGTCTGTCCTTTTTCTATTGACCATCGTATTGTCTGTTCTTTTTCTATTGACCATCGTATTGTCTGTCTTTTTTCTATTGACCATTGTATTGTCTGTCTTTTTTCTATTGACCATTGTATTGTCTGTCTTTTTTCTATTGACCATTGTATTGTCTGTTCTTTTTCTATTGACCATCGCATTGTCTGTTCTTTTTCTATTGACAATCGTATTGTCTGTCCTTTTTCTATTGACCATCGTATTGTCTGTTCTTTTTCGTTCTTTTTCTATTGACCATCGTATTGTCTGTTCTTTCTCTATTGACCATCGTTTTGTCTGTCTTTTTTCTATTGACCATTGTATTGTCTGTCTTTTTTCTATTGACCATTGTATTGTCTGTTCTTTCTCTATTGACCATCGTATTGTCTGTCTTTTTTCTATTGACCATTGTATTGTCTGTTCTTTTTCTATTGACCATCGTATTGTCTGTTCTTTTTCTATTGACCATTGTATTGTCTGTCTTTTTTCTTTTGACCATTGTATTGTCTGTCTTTTTTCTATTGACCATCGTATTGTCTGTCTTTTTTCTATTGACCATTGTATTGTCTGTCCTTTTTCTATTGACCGTCGTATTGTCTGTCCTTTTTTTTTATCTATGGCTTGCGATTACCCCTTTAATATCTTCAAACCATTCTTCGAATTTAAGCTTGCTTGAGAAGGCTATTACAGATAAACATTGTGCGAACTAAATTTGATATCTAATAGACTATGTTTTTATGTTTAAGCAAAACATAATCACTATTTTTTCAATATGAAGGGATGATACATAAAATATAGCCACACTAGACATAATAAATGGAAGTAAAACAAAAAGAGATAACAAAATTGAAATGTTGGTCTAAATGTCTTTAATTAGCACCAAATTTGATAAGAATAATTATCGCTATTTTGCGGTATTTTCCTTTGATCTTACTATCTGAGAATTTTCCATCTCATGCTAGTAGAGGGAGATGGAAAATTATCGCCAGTAACTAAGTAGTCTCGTGATAAACAAAGAACAGCGTAGTAATATTAATCAAACATTAACCTGTCATCTGTTTTGAAACTTGAGTGACCCAATTCAAATAATTTACGGTCATACAAGCATTTAAGTTATCGTCGTGTACACACACCATGTCCTATCTTCTTTATCATATTGTAGTAAATATTTACTTAACGGTTCAGAATAATATAAATCCATTAAACATTCACATATTCTTGTGGATCCATGAAAACATGCAATCACACTGACCGCCTTTTTCTGAATGAAATTGCACTGCACTTTGCACATACACATACGTCACGTAGTACTCCGCGCGAAAAAATGTCATTGTTTTACACGTAAACTACGAACATATTTTTTTTTTTTTTTTATTAATATTCTGATTCTGATAGATTTCAATTTTTAATGTATCAAAATAGCGATAAACAGATTATTTATGATTTTTTCAACTCGAGGGTGTTTCTCATTCTCATCTCTTCGCGCGGCAGAGCCGCTCGACAAGATAGGAATGAGAAACCCCCTCTCGTTGACAAAATCATAAATAATCTATATTTAATTAAATAACTATCATATAAATATATCTCACCGTTGTTTTACGTCAGTATTTCATTACGAGGGTAGATATTTGATTGCAGTGCCTGTACTAAGCCAGTAAATAAGGGTAATAACAAAATTACCGAACACAGAGCAATCTTCCAAAGGGAAATTCAAAACTCATAAATCAATAAACAGTGAACGGTCATGTATTTGTGTGCTAGGGATATCGATTTTCCATCGTTCTACAATTTGTATCTTTTGGATTTTTTGTATGGTTTAGGAACGGTTCCAACATTGTGGTATTTTTTGTATGGTTTAGGAACGGTTCCAATATTGTGGTATTTTTGTATGGTTTAGGAACGGTTCCAACATTGTGGTATTTTTTGTATGGTTTAGGAACGGTTCCAATATTGTGGTATTTTTGTATGGTTTAGGAACGGTTCCAACATTGTGGTATTTTTTGTATGGTTTAGGAACAGTTCCAACATTGTGGTATTTTTGTATGGTTTAGGAATGGTTCCAATATTGTGGTATTTGTTGTATGGTTTAGGAACGGTTCCAACATTGTGGTATTTTTTGTTTTCCATTTTACTGCAATATTTGAGGTTAGGTGAAATAAACCGACAATTCAGTATAATTAAATATTTAGTGCATGGTGTATAACACTAAGTCTATTTATTCTGCATGAAAGTTCACTTTCCTGTCATAGTGGGATTGATCTCCAAATGTAATAGGGGTATTCATTGCCTCGATCGTATGATAAATGGATTTACATTTACTCCTGTACCTATGAAATTAGTCCCTATCACAACTGAAGCTATGAGTTTGATGGCGTCTTTGAGTTCGATGACAGCACAGGGGTGTGGAATTGCCATGCCCGACTCGCCCGACTTGTACATAGAACCTGCCGGACTAGTAGATTTTCATGGCTAGCTTGTCCGGGGACAAGTAAATATCCACAAATAAAAGTAATTTCTTATTAAAGTATTCTGGAAAGACAATTTCTGAAATGATATCATATTGTAAAATATTGACGGTTATATAAATGTGTTATGTGTTTTTTTTCATTGGAAACCATCGCGTCAGTGGTGTTCCGAAAGCAGCTAAAAATAACCAGAATTGTACAAGTTCTAAGTTGAGTATTACGACCCGATTACAATGATAATTGTACTGCATTTACTTAACGAAAACCGGGATCGTGTAACAGGATTTTATTGATGTTCCAAATGTGACGTTTCCTTGCTTGTCCATGGTTTTTCGTAAAAAAACAGGGCCTAACATCCGTGAACATACATTGTATAATACAAATCGGGTTGCAGTTGTTACAATGGATAAATATTTAATAATAAAAAAAAGGCTGGAAAGGTTCTGTTCACAATGAGAAAGTTAACAAACGCTAAATTATAGCGGGAAAAGACACATAATTTGTGGAAAAATACCCAACAGCGGCAACGGACTGTTCAGTCAAAGTGGCTAGCCGATTTCACATGGCTACTGCTGGATTCTGATATTGTCTCATATTCATTGCAATATCTACAGGAAATATTTTGATTTTGCTGACTGGAAATCATTAATGTTTTTTTTTTCTTTGCAAAATCGTGGACAGAATGGATACTTATCTTCCCATGCCCATGGAGATACAACTAAAACGGTTTGATGGATAAAGCCATTGTTAAGGTTAATCAAAATTAACTTGCTTGATATGAGAATTTTTTTCAACACAGCTTATTCTGTATCTATAAACAAGAGGATGTTCTCTGACTGCACATTCCTATCTGAAATTCAAATTTAAAATGGTCTTCATTTGGGCAGTGATCACTTAGACAGGGATGTTTGTGTTAGCATTTCAAATTTTAGCAATGATGTAATAGAAAATATAAACAAGTTTAATTTACTTTTTTTAGTTAGCAACTGTGTTTGCAAGTATCAATTGTTTATAAAAAAAACAAACAAAAAACAGGACAAGTAGGATTTTGTCCGGACAAGTAACTTTTTTCAGATAACTTGCCCGGGGACAAGTAGAATATTTCAGTATTTCCACACCCCTGCAGCAAGTGGAGATGTGTAATCGATACATCTTTAAGTGATATAATTTATCAATGACTCGAAAGAAGTCGTTGGTTTCCCTGGATACTCCAGTTTACACAAGCAATAAATCGCACCGCAATGATATAACAGAAATACCGTTGGAAGTGGTGACCATTGCCAATTTATCATTATATCATTACAGAAGACGTTCAGGACTGTTCGATGTACCAGAGTTAAACAGACAGTTGTCAATGGAATCATCAGTGATTGCCGAGACTATGGATGAAGTGGTCGAGTTTGATAAATTGGCAGTTGAAGACGAAAACAAGATTATTCAAGACGAGGCAGTTGAAGTCGGAACGGTATTTTTTTTTAATTGTTTTTGTTAGAACACGAAAGTATTAGTTAATTTCAAAAGCAATATACTAAGATGATATGTATAACATGTACAATTCCTTGTTATTAAGATAAAAACTCGGGACTGAACAAGCCTACTTGTCATCCTTGTTATACAAGGACAAAATCAGTTTAATTTTTGTTACTTGCCATTCCAAATTCGGAGAGGTTCTTCATAGAGAATTTCAATTAAAGTGTTTATAGCACATGAGTTCATCCCCGGGTTTTAGTGGGGTTCGTGTTAATAGATCTTTAGTTTTATGTGTATGATTTGTAGATCGTTGTTTGTCCTTTTGTATGTTTTTTTTGCCATTGTGTTGTCTGTTCTTTGAAATACGGATTCTGATTACTCCGTTGGTATCTTCAAACTCTTCTCATCAACTTTATTATTGAAAAAGAAATGTATCGTTCTAGAAATAAATGTGTCATGTCTTTAAGTAATAAAGTATAATCTGTGCCATGTATGACCACAGCGGTGTTCCTTTTGTCGGAAACCCTGTTCTTCTTTCCTCTTTGATGAATTATCACTGAATTTATAAGAAGAGTACCACGACAGATGGAACTAGTGGAGTAAGAATTGGATACTCTTTCCGGAGCACTCGAGTTCATTCCCAATTTTTAGTGGGGTTTGTGTTGCTCAATCTTTAGTTTTCTGTGTACTGTTTTGCTACCTATTGTTTGTATTTGTTGTATTTTATTTTGGCCATGGCATCATCTATGTGTCAGCGATTTGCGACTTCTAATTATCCTTTTAGTATCTTCAGTAATAAATGTATTGTACATTCATATATGCAGTTACCATTTATTTTAAATATTTGATGGAAAAACAATTATAGAATGTCTCTCGATGTTTCATAAGAAGAGTTTGAAGATACCAAAGAGGTAATCAGAATGCGTAAATCGACAAAAACCAGACAACACAATGACCAAAAGAAAAAGTACAAAAGGACAAACAACGATCTACAAAACTTACATATAAAACAAAAAATCGAGTAACACGAACCCACTAAAAACCGGGGGTGAACCCAGGTGATCCGAAGGGTAAGCAGTTACTGCTCCACTAGTGACACCCGTCGTGTTAATATAGTTACAAACCCGGTGATAAGTCACAAATGAGGAAAGGTCCTCGAAATGTTCAGAAGTACATTTAATATCTAGACTTTTCTTATGATTATAAAAAAATATTTTGCAAAGCGTTTCTGACCACTAAGCAAGGTAAGACGTGTATAGTAAACATGTAACAAAACACAAAGAACATTAAATTGTATGTCTCAGTTTTATTTGATTTGGTATTAAAAGAATATTCTAAATTTCAGGTCAAATTCGACGTGTTGTTATTTTACGCCAAGGCTGTTGGCCTGAAGATATTCATATTTATATTGGTCTTTAGCATCGTGAGACATCTAGTCGTTGTATCAAGTGATATGTGGCTGAGTAAATGGACAAACGACAATACCACTTCTATAAATGGAACAGTTGATAACGACTTAACACATATGAGATTAGGTGTTTATGCCCTTCATTGTATATTACAAGGTATTTCTTAACTTTACATAGTAGCTTTAAGTTTATTAAGATTAGCTGTTTATGCCCTTCATTGTATATTACAAGGTATTTCTTATCTTTACATAGTAGTTTTAAGTTGATTATAATTAGGTGTTTATGCCCGTCATTGTATATTACAAGGTATTTCTTAACTTTAAATAATAGTTTTCAATTTATTAAGATTAGGTGTTTATGCCCTTCATTGTACATTACATGGTCTTTCGTAACATTACATAATAGTTTTAAGTTTATTAAAATTAGGTGTTTATGCCCTTCATTGTATATTACAAGGTATTTCTTATCTTTACATAATACTGTTAAGTTTATTAAAATTAGGTGTTTATGCCCTTCATTGTATATTACAAGATATTTCTTTACTTTACAAAGTAGTTTTAAGTTTATTAAAATTAGGTGTTTATGCCCTTCATTGTATATTACAAGGTATTTCTTATCTTTACATAATACTGTTAAGTTTATTAAAATTAGGTGTTTATACCCTTCATTGTATATTATAAAATAAGGGTAATAACAAAATTACCGAACACTGAGCAATCTTCCAAAGGGAAAGACAAAAACTCCTAAGTCAACAAACAGACAAAATCAGTCAACAACCGGAAAACAGAGAAAACCACAATGGCCCTGACTTGGTACAGGCATTTCCAAAGAAGTGGTGGGTTGAATCAGATTTTACGGCACCAAACCTCCCGCTTCCATTATGGTTAAAAGGTTCCGGTTGTCACTATAACATTATTTTTAACAATACTGGGACAAAATAGGTGTAATAGTAGACAACGCAGTACTTTATGATAATCCATCGTTTATTATCGTCTCTGCAGAACGATTTAACAAAACGGTCATCTCCTTACACAATTTGATTTAAAATGAGATGTTGAATGACGTCATGTCTAAACCACAATTACTTAATCCTTATCTTTATACATTTTTCATATTTACTTTATATGAAAATCCATCGTTTATTATCGTCTCTGCAGAGACATAATATTTTTCGACAATATCTTGGTATCGGAATATAAACTTTTTAAGAGATCGAATAAGGCGAATCTTTTCATAGCCCTGGTCCAGTAGCCTGTTTCTCAGATAAAGATGACGTTTCAAGAAATCAGAATAATTGCTACTGGCCCTTGCATAGCGAATCAATTGCGAGATGTAAGCATCATATGCAGGCGTAGCTGGTATATTGCTGCACATATTTGGACAATTTATGATTTTAAAATTTAAGTCATCCCGTTTATCATAAATTGTAGTACTGAGTTGACCACTGTCGTCAAATTTGAGATATAAGTCCAAATATGATGCGGACGAAGCTATATCTGTGGTCTCTTTAATTTCCAGCTCTTGAGGATATATCAATGGACGAAATTCTGCAAATCTAGGATTATTGATAGATAAAGCGTCATCAATATACCTGTATGTGAAATTAAAGGCTCTAGCTTCATGAATCTTCTTATCTTTTACAATTTTTTTAAGAAACTCCGACTCATATGAGTATAAAAATAAATCGGCTAGAAGAGGGACAGAATTCGTACCCATTGGTATGCCGACGACCTGCTGAAACAGTGCACCTCCAAATGAGACAAATATGCTATCGATGAGGAACTCCAGCATACTGATCACTTGTTCCTCGTAGTAGCATGTTTTACCTTTTTGAATTTTGTTTGAAAAATATGTGGAATTGTAGACTAACACAACAAATTTTGAGCAATCGTTTCTATGACTAAAAGCTTTGAGAATGGTTTCTTTTAAGCTGGTTTTTAATTTGTCATGCGGTAGGGTGGTATAAAGAGTTGAAAAACCAAAAGTTCTGATGGAGGATACCTGAGAGAAATATCTTGATTCAAGGTTATCCAAAAGATCTTTAGAGTTTTTCAAAATCCACATGTGATTTATGCCACTACGCGAGTAAACAGTTGTCAGGTGAATAGACAATTATTTTGTCGAACAAGTAAATGATCCCGCTATTTACCTTTCTTTGTATGGTGTCTTATGGAGTTTACAAGGTATTTTTTTACTTTACAATGTAGTTTTAAGTTTATTAAGATTAGGTGTTTATGCCCTTCATTGTATATTACAAGGTATTTATATGGTAGTTTTACGTTTATTTAATTCATTATAACGTTCCTTATAACTACCTTTATCACAACGCTTACTCATGATATACCAATTTTCATGGATTTTGAGTGCCACATCAAACAACGATCTTAAACATTCCACAAACATTTGACACCATATAAATGCACATACTCTTCGTGTAAATCTCGGAATCTACGTATCTATGAACATGCAATATTGTCTTCGTTCTGTGTCTTGTGTCCAATGTTGCATGTGTCTTTGGATTGTCAATGTATGATTGACCTTTCGATTTTCTCTAATATTATTTCCCAAATCACGAAAATAGCTACCCATGATTTTAATTTCATTCACAGTATATTCTACTTAATTGATATTTTATTGCAGCAATCGCACTCTTTTTGTCGGAATATTATTGTGGTGATGCCATCCTGACATCTGCCAGAACACTTCATTTGAATCTGTTGAGAAACATTCTAAAATCGCCAATGAGCTTCTTTGACACAACGCCAGTGGGACGGATCGTTAATCGATTTTCGAAAGATGTTCAAACTATAGATGATTGCTTGCTGTACCATATTAAAGATTTTATGCTATCTATATTTCTGATTGTATGTCATGTATCTGTTGTTGCTACAGGACACATATATTTTGTACTTTCAATGATACCATTGACAGTGATATATGTCTATATTCAGGTGAGAATATAATGTTATTGGAATTTACAGTTCCTAAACAAATTAAATTATTGTTAAAACTAAGTTTCCTCTCCCTCATGCATAGGTGATCTAAGCCGAATTTGGCTTTCCAGTTTAGACCTTTAGGTTTCCTTGCTCCCAAGTAAAACAAATCATTTCGACTTGAAATTATTTAGCTTTCCAATTACTTAATAGCTTACCTGATGACGGTTATTCCAGAAACGTGCCGTGCGGTCTTAATTTTGATATCGACGGTTTTAAAGTTAACAAAAATCGTTAATGCAAAACAGCGATGTACCATCGTAGGTACGATCGTATGATGATTTGATTTACAACTACATAGGTAATATGATTTACTTCCGGTAAACGATTTCTGCCTTCAATAAAACAGATCATCACGATTTAATTGAAATATATAACCATGTAAAGGGGAATTATGGTTTAATTATCTATCAGTGATCGTAAAGAGTGATGCATATTCTTACTGAATAGCGTAATCTAAATCTCCATGTGAATATCCGAAACTACAGGATTAGGTATTGTCTATTATCTACGTGTCCACACATAGGTACTGAGATTGTACCACCCTGAAGCACTTTTGTTTACATAGGTGTTAAAAAAGATTGCCCACGTGTAGACATGAAAGTAGTGATTTTATCCCCAGCTGGAAAACAAAAACTGATTTTTAATGGATTTTCTTGTTCTTTTTGTATCGTTTTTGTACGTGTTCCCAAAGACTTTGAAGTTATTTAGATTTCCAATATTTAGGATTTTGAGTATTCCTGATGAAGGTCATTCCATGGTTCGTGTACACTAAACTAGATATCTACATTTTCAGTACTATTGAAGCTCCTACTGTGTCCATAAGATGAAACTACCAGAAAGATGCTCTTTTACAAAAAATGAGAGATTAATCTTATTTTTGAATATTCGACATTTTGGAAGTTTACCATTTATAAAGAAATGTTTTAAATGTGTAAACGAAGTTAGTGAAAACTAACATGAAACGAATGTTGGAGTACATGTAATAAATACAAAGTGCAGTGCTTTTAGTACTTTTATCAATATTGAAAAATAAGAACCCTTCACAGGTAAAGTATATTGTCCAATATCGTATGATAGCTGGATTTACATCGACATTTGTGATCCATGCCTATAGCTACCAATATTTATGATTTGAATTCCTACCCATGTCATAGTATACTCAACACAACCATGCTTCTACAAATGACACACTTATTAAACTAAGAATAGATAGAATTCCTTTATATGGTGTTGTGGCGTATTTTGTATCAATTACAGGAAAGGGGTTTATTACATTGCAAAACAAAAACAAAAAACATTTAGCAAATAGTTTATGGCACTGAGGGCCATATGGAAGTTTATGGACTGGGATGTCACCAACAAAATGTTATACTATTTTGTGGGTAACATTTTATTATTCAAATGTTAATTTTATTGGAATTATATTTCAGCGATTATTTGTGAAAATTTCACGACAATTACAACGTCTATTATCAGCAGCAAGATCTCCAATCATGTCTCACTTTAATGAATCTATAAATGGAAGTTCTACTATAAGAGCTTACCAACAACAGAACCGGTTCATAGAGGAAACAGCTCATCGATGTGAGGAGTATAACATCTGTCATTATCTACTGATATCGTCAGGAAAGTAAGTGAAATATCGACACATAACATGAAATTCATTGTCCTTGTCCTCATGATTTTATAAGTAGCCGTAGAGTTCGTGATCGTATGGTAGTTGGATTTACAACTACATGTGCAATCAATGCCTATCACCACTAAAGTTATGAGTTCGAATCCCTATCATGGCGAGGTGATACTACATTATGTGATGAAGTTTGTCAGTGACTTGCGACACGTCTGTGGTTTTCTCTGGGTACTCCGGTTTCCTCTACCAATAAAACTGACCACCACGATATAACTGAATACTGTTGAAAGCGGCGGTAGGTACCACAAACCAACCATAATTTTATAAGTTTAGATCATTCATCTTCCATGAACGCATCATGTCAATAAGACGAGAGATTTGGATCCATAGAATTATTTTAATCCTGCCACATGTTATTGTAGTAACTGTACCGAACGAGTGAGCAGTCATGTACAGGCGGAAATGATTATCCCTCTGTTACAAGTGCGTCTTGCGAGGAAGACATGCGTGATATATTTATTTCGGAAGTAAATCTTGTTTTGCGTTCGCACAATTGGTGTCAAATCAGATTGCAAACCACCACCACAACGAAGTGATTTGAATTCGGAAACACAAATGCCTAGTTAATCCAGAATAGTTGTGAACGAAATCCGGTTTTGATGTTAAATCGGATTTGAAATTTAGGGTCACGGTAATGTGTCGCTAAAAATATCAGACATGGAATTATGAAATGTATTATCTTTTGTATTCATTGAAAGGAAGATATATTTGAAGTTAAGGAACGACATATATTGATGACGTACATACTACATACAAGTCACAACAGGCGATTTTTACTGTTCAAGTAGTGATCAGTATATGTATTGCATTTCTTTTTGAAATTTTTGTTGTCGCCAATTTTTGTATAATTTCGACAGTTTTTCGTACCACATATTAAATCGGTTCATTTGAAACTTTTGCACACTTAGTCTTTCTTAGAATTATGCAATGAGTGAAATACATATATACATGATCAGAGAACCAATAAACGTATTTTATACTTACTTTCTCCACATTTTCTTTACCATTTCTGACAAGCGACATAAACATACAGGTAGGGAGAAGCACTGTATTATTCTCGTCATAGAGAGCTAACGATGGCAGACATCATGTGTTGTACAATAATACACTCCATACATTTACTACAATAAAAAAGTAGTATATCCCTCCTTTACATAAAGTTTATAGGTTGTTTCCCTTATCATATCACTATAACCCATTTTCCTGGAAGTTGAAATGTTGTTCTACTCCATACTGGAAAAGCCTTTTTTTATATGACTGCCTTGTACATGTATAACAATACAATTAAGTGAAATGAAAAGTAGATGTCTGCCACGTGTGGTGTAGAATGGCCTTCGTTCAATTTATATTGTTCAATATACGATGGGAAAATAAATTATTGTATTTGTAGCTTTCCCCCGCTCCACAGAGCTCCACAGAGATAATGTTTGACAATTCCATCGTAAGAATTGATTAGATTTGATGATTTGATTATTGTGTTTAACGCCACTTTCAGCAATATTTCAGCTATATCATGGCGACAAGTTTTAGTGGTGGAAGAAGCCGGAGTCCTCGGAGAGAACCATCGGCCATGGGTAGGCAACTGGTAAACTTTATCACTTGCGACTGCGAGTCAAGAGTACCCTTTTATATAATTTACCAAGCCGGGCGCGAACCCACGCCGTATTGGTGATAGACTTGAGTTGTTAGGTAATCCAACTACTTAACTCAATGAGCAACCCCGGCCCACCCGGGTCCTTTTTGATTAGAAAACTTCTCATTGTCTTTAATGTGTCATATGAACACTAAATAGATAACGTTAATGTCAGATTCTAAAGTATGCACTCTAAAAGAATAAAGTTAATTACAGATGGCTACATATTAGATTAGAATGCCTAGGAGGTGTAGTGGTATTCATGGCATGTTTATTTGTTGTTATAAATATCGACGAGCTTAGCCCTGGACTAGTAGGTTTAACCATGAGTTATGCAATGATGGTAAGTATGTACACTCTTTATAGATTTACAGATTCTGAACATTGACTGAAAATTCTGAACAGATTCTGAACATTCTGCACATTGACTGAAAATTATAAATAGATTCTGAGCATTGACTGAATAGAGTCTGAACAGATTCTGAACATTGTCTGAACAGTCTGAACATTGTTTGAAAAGTCTGAACAGAGTCTGAACATTGTCTGAAAATGTTCATACTCTGTTAAGTCAATGATCAGAATTTTCAGTCAATGTTCAGAATCTGTTCAGAAATTTCAGTCAATGTTCAGAATGTTCAGAATCTGTTCCGGCATTTTCAGAATTTCTAGCACAAAAACTGTTCTATTAAGAATTTCTTGACTTTGTAGTGCAAAGTGGTAATCATAATGCATAAAAATAGGAAGGACTGGCAACGCAATGGTTTAAAGAAAAAGAACAAACAACGATCTACAAAATATTACATAGAAACTTTTATTCAGTTACAAAGTCTTTTATTATGATAGCCAGATGAGTATTAAACAAAACTAGCCAATCTTTATTGCAAAAAATGTATTGGGGTTGGTATTTTCTGCTTTTTTGCTAATCGCGCATGATGACAGTGTGGTACTTTTTTCTCATTTTATTATCACCATTCTTCAGCAAAGGCATTTATTCCTGCATATACAAAATATACCCTATTAAAGTTAATTATATATTTATAAATTAGGTTACCGGCTCTCTTCATAGATTTGTATTTATTGCAACAGAGCTTGAAAACAACATCGTATCAGTAGAGAGACTAAAGGAATATTGTGAAACACCAACAGAGGTAGTATGATTTGTTAAAGACTTTAGGGCACTATTATTGGATTGTTATCTACCATTCGCAATCAGTCATTATTGCCAGTAATGTTGCGAATCTGATTCACACCGATGTTGTGATGTACACGATTCAACCTTATGTGTTTAACTTGGAGCAGGTCGATGGTCTTCAGATACCATAAAACTTATCTCCACACTATGACTCAAATATTGTTGACTATTATGTTTAGGTTCTTTGGCTGACTTGAACACAAAGACTTTTAAATTATTTAGCTTCCCTGCCATATCGTAATATCTTCCACTGCATGTGCTTGTTGGTTTTCCCCTTCACTATACATTTTTGATATTACACAAACGGCATCAAAAACAAGTTTAAAATGAAGAGCAGGAAACATGCAAACACTGCATGGTTTGTGAAAAAAAACATTTATTCGTTCTTAATGCAATCAACACATTCCATGTTGTGGTATTTCGGTGTTGACACAGATGATTTCATACTTGTGTTCCCTAAGTCTTCACATTTATTAGGTATCATCGAAACTGAGATCATATTGTATATTATTGGTAGTGTGATTTACATTGGTGTGCAATCAGTGTCCATCACCACTACATCTGTAATTTCGATTCCCGCCCGATTCGAAGTGTACTGGATACAACTTTATATGATAAAATCAGTTCCCATCTACACTATAACTGTGAGTACGATTCCCGCTCGTTTCGAACTGTACTCGTTACAACTTTATATTATAAAATCAGTGATCATTGCCACGAAAGATGTGAGTTCGATTCCCGTTCGATTCGAAGTGTACTTGATACAACTTAATATGATAAAATTTGTCACAGAAGTATGGCATTCTTTCTCATGTTATTCTGGTTTCCAGCAGATATAAATATGACTGCCATAGCATAAATAAAACATTGGTAAAGGTGGTATTAAACACCAATGACATTGACCTTATGCCTAATCAATGGTGACCTTAGCCCGATTTTTTCGAGCCTGTGTAGGCTTATTTGCTCCCAAACCATTTTTAGATTATTTGGATTTCCAGCTTTTTGACTTTGGGGTGTACCTGATGAAGGTTATTCCTGAAACGAGTCATGCACACTAAATTTAACATCTACGTTTTTATTTTTATTCATAAATCATAATATCGTATGTCATTATAGAGAACAATGTAGAAATGTTATAATTCTACAATGTACTAGTAAAATATATTAGATAAATGTCATCATCATTTACAGGCGGAGTGGGTCATAGAAGATAAGAAACCAGAGAAAAAGTGGCCACAAAAAGGCTCTGTTGAATTTAAAGATTATGGTGTCCGCTATAGAGAGGGACTTGATCTAGTACTTAAAGGAATAACATGTAGTATAAAACCATGTGAGAAGGTATATAGTATAACTAATCGTAGACTTTGAATATCAAAATAAGACCACGAGTGACCGAAGTATGCATAAGGATTAATCGAGTGGTCGGAACTTGTTCCACCCACGAGTTTAATCATTAATGCGTCACGAGTGGTCTTATTTTGATATTCAAAATGTATTATTAGTTATACAATAAAAATTAAAGCCTAAACGAAGCCAAATAATGTCTAATCTTTACCTTTCAAACTGGAAGTCTTTATATGACGTCATGTTGGTTATGTGCCAAAGTTGTCAATAACAATTCGCGGAATGTTTTCTGTTTACAATCGTATGTGTATTCACCGTAACACAACAAGGGACGTTGTCACCACACCTATAGTTGTGTAAAAGTAGTTCCGGCGGGAAAAAACTGATATTTCACATGTGAAATACCGGATTTTATTTCACGGATAAATCCCCGTAATTCACACCTATCTATATAATAAAAAGAATTTCATATATATCAAAAATAAAAGTGACACGATAAAGATAAATTCTAACGAAACGAAATGAAGCAAATAAAGTTTGCGCACAATGAGGAGACCTGATGATACACAAATTATTATATCACGAGGCTGATAATTCTCATTGAATTCTATCCTCCTTAATTCAATTTATTGTGATTCCCTGTCTAATATTAGCATAGGTTCAACATGTTCTAGTGGACTGAGCTCTGGTAGATTAGAATAAAAGTTTGAAGAAAGACAGACAATAAAATAGTCAATACAAAACAGAAGACAAAGACAAACAATGATCGACAAAATTCTACACAGAAAGGTGAAGATTGAGCAACATGAAACCTTCTAGAACTGGGATGATCTCCGGAGATCCCGCTTTACTTATGTCATATGTTGTGTTAATCGTGTTGCAAATCCGATGAAAATTCATGAAAGAGCAAAGGACGAGATTGTATTATTCATTCATATGTAACACATCCTGAGTGAGCACATTGACCCCGAGATTCTGTAGCTTCCTTGTTGGCAGCCACCCTTTATAACAATAACACTAACATACACTAACGGATCAAGTTTGTAATATTTAGTGCGTTGAGATTTTTTAAAATCTTTTGGACAATTGGTTGTTAGAAAATAAAATTTCCAGGCATATATTAAAATAACTACAATAATTCGGGCACGCTTTGTAGCATTTACCTTAAACTCAGGGAAAATAAGGAATTCCAAGGTCTTCTTAATTACTCTCAATAAAGATATATAAAGTACTAAATATGTTTATACCATTTACAGATCGGAATAGTCGGCAGAACGGGTGCAGGAAAGTCATCTTTGACGCGTGCGTTGTTTCGAATAATAGAACCAGCCAAAGGGAGTATACGGATTGATGGAATAGATATATCAATGATAGGACTACATGACCTTAGGTCACGGATCACCATTATTCCACAGGTATTTAAAACAAAATATGCCACACTGTGAGAACAGTTCCAAACTCCAAACTCATATAGTATATAACTTTAAATGGTTATATTTAAAGATAAAACTAACTAACTATTACACGAATCTGGCCAACGCATTGAAGGACACTATTTTTCGGTTGAGAGCTGGTCAAAGACAAACTTGTCCTTGGATAGTCCAGTATAATGTTAGTCTTGTGTATATATTTGTGTAATACATGTCAAATGATAACTTGGTTATTGTGTTAATAGTATAATAAGATGAAAAATAAAACATGCCACAGAGTCCACACATTTCCAATAGCAAATCGTAAAATGATAGAGAGGCAAAATCTGACACACATATACATTGAGAATTCAAACTCAATTATTTATTTTTACTTTCTTTCTTCCATGTAACAGTTGCTAAAATTGACAAAATATACCAATAACTATAAGTGTTGTAGTAACCACGAAGTCATTGTTGTTATAATTGTATCTACCTATGCAATCAGTGTTTATCACTATTAAAGTTGTGAACTCGATTCCAATCCAGGGCAATGTATTCACGAGCCAATTTCAAGATTAGTGATACAGTTCGTCATTAACTTGCCGTATGTCGGTAGTTTTCTCTGGGTACTTCAGATTCCTTCTCTAATAAAAGTTACCACTACGATATAGCTAAACTATTATTGAAGGTGATTTTAAACACCCATAACACAAATGGAACATTACATTTATTGTCTAAAACAATCCAATAGATGATCATTTAAATGGTCGTACAAAAGCAAATCTACTAATTCATGGTAATAATTGAGAAATTCCAACAAGAATGATTATTGTAAGAGTTGTTTCCCTTTATGATATACAGGTATAAACATGTGTAATGGTGGTGTATAGGTAAACATCTAGCATCTTTTTTTCGGCTTTATTTATACATTGTAGACATATTGCGTCCTTTTCTGGTATTTCTTACTACCGGAAATCTGGCATATAAGCATGGCATTATAGATAATAGAATACAATTAATGGAACAATAACATGACTATTATAGTTACATATTGACCTGTTTTATATTGGAACTAGATTTAGAGCCATTTTATATTTAGCATGTTTTATTAAACAGGATCCTGTCTTGTTCTCTGGAACTA
Organism: Gigantidas platifrons; assembly: GCA_002080005.1. NCBI lineage: Eukaryota > Metazoa > Mollusca > Bivalvia > Mytilida > Modiolidae > Gigantidas > Gigantidas platifrons. The sequence goes on from MJUT01056833.1 coordinate 559,418, forward strand.
TGAAAATGAATCTTGATCCTTTTGAAGAATTTTCAAACGATGAATTATGGAGAGCTTTAGAACATGCACATTTAAAGGCATTTGTGAGTGGACTGAAGGATGGTCTTGAACACCAGTGTTCAGAAGGAGGTGAAAATCTGAGGTATATCCAGCTTTGAAAAATTACAGCTTAAATTGTATGAGTAAAGCAAAATAGCTTTATAGAACGAAGAGTTTGGATACACTCTCCTTATTGATCTAGATCTAGGAACGTAGAAACGATTAATTGTTTTCTAGTCCTTGACTAATATCTACATATTTTTTTTTATATCTATTTCAAAATTAAAAAAATATGCAAAGAAAATATTTGGGGCAGGGGTATTGTAATTAGCCAGGATGCCATAGTTGAACTTCATTTAAAATTATCTTTATCTCTCGCAATTTACCATTCAATGGAAGCAAAACAACAAAAGGAAAACAAACATACAAATATAAATATATACTGGTATAGTAATGTTATGTGTAACTTAAGAAACAAAACATAAAGCATTTTGCTATATATATCTACTCCTCTAGGATATCAGGAATTATTGTCAAGGTGTTTCGTTTATTTTGTCATTGCATTGGTGTCTACACTGAAGGAATCCTGGTTTGTACGTTGCGAGGTACAACCCACCCTAAAAGGGCGGACGCTGGTTGTGTGGGACGAATCAAATGTACAACTCACCCTTAGGATAGGAGGTTATTGAATACCCCCTCCTTGAAGAATGTTATGTTCATGTCTTGTAAAAGACAAATTGTAGCAGTTCTTCATATGTTTGCAAGGAGTGGTAGTTGATGGATCGTTTCAAGACAAACTTATCCGTCCCTAACATCTTTTTTGTAGCAATCTATATTCTTGCACATAGGCGCATCACATCGCCACCTTTCCATGTAATTTATGGTAATTGTTTTGCTCATGAACATAGCTGAAATACTGCTCACTTGGTATTAAGCAACAATACACTATTAATATTTATTTCAATATAATTTTATATTTCAGCGTTGGACAGCGACAGTTGGTTTGTCTAGCTAGGGCATTGCTACGAAAAACAAAAATATTAATATTAGATGAGGCGACCGCTGCTGTAGATTTAGAAACTGATGAACTTATACAGAATACAATCAGAAGAGAATTTGATGACTGTACCATACTGACAATAGCCCATAGACTTAATACCATAATAGACTATACAAGGTATGTATATGTAATACGATAATCGATTATACAATGTATTTATACGTCAAAAACGATAATCGATTATGCAAGGTATACATGCGATAGTCGGTTATATATATAGTTCCCTACGAGACAAGGTAGCGCTTCAACTATTGCAGCTCTATTTTTACATAGCGGACGTGGCCAAGTGGTCGAGGGCGCTGGTCATAAGGCTAAGCGATTGTTGCTGCAGTATATCAATTGTGTGAGTTCAAATCCCGTCGAAGGAACAAACAAAATTTGTCAGCTCAAAGATATAATTCTAAAACTGTTGGGTTAAATTTTCAGACATATTTATATATATTTATGGTACCAAAATCGATTTAAGTGAGTGAGTGATTGTTGTGTAACTCCAAGTGTTGATTGTTTTAGCTATATCATGATGAGAATGAGTTATTCCAGAAACGTGTCGTGCACAATAAATTCGATATCTACGCTTTTGTTAAATGATGATGACAAAATAACACGCCGAGTTGGATGTTTATGATGCTAGCTCACTGAAACAACAGTCCATATGTAGACATGTTGCTCCAATCGAACACGCCATTCCGTCTCTGGGCCAACCAATGTTTGCTCACCTTCTTGAATGGTGTGAGATTAGTGGGGAAGCAACAATCAGTTATATCGTGGTGGTCAGTTATATTGGTGGAGGAAACCGGTGTACCTGGAGAAAAGAAAACCACCGACCTGTCGCAAGTCACTGAAAAATTGTATCACATACTGTTGTATCGAGTACACCTCGCCTGAGTGGGATTCGAACTCACAACGTTAGTGGTGATAGGTACTGATTGCATAGTTAGTCTTAAATCAACTACCATATGATCACGACCACGATCGTACCGGGTGTGCAATATTATATTTGTCATATATTTAGTTTCATTTCTGTGTGTTGATATGATTATTATAACCACAGTTCAATCTTAAAATAAAGTCAGCAGAAATTGTGATATTAGAATGAATGTCGTTATTTTCGTAAAATACTAATTAAGATTATGAAGTGTATGACTATTTGCCCTTATTGTATATTAACATAGAGTCATGTATTTTTATGTATAAACTTTCTTTTTTTCCTGTGTAGAATTTTGGTGCTTGATGCTGGATTAATAAAAGAGTTTGATACGCCATCAAATCTATTAGCAGATTCTACCGGTGTGTTTTATAGTCTGGCCAAGGATGCGGGGCTAGTAGGACGGTAATGGATTTCATCTGTGTAAAACTATTATTGACCTGGAGAACAGTATTAGTTATGACAATTTATGCGTCTTTTCCTGCTAGCATATATCTAGATATACACCAATCTATACTTCTATTATGATATTTTCATCTGTAGTGCGAAAAACGAAAAAGTAAATTCAAAAAGTAGTGAAAACATCAAGAATCATGGAACATATATTTGATGAACGTGGTTTGATCTATATCTGTAACCATGGTTTCAGCAGTTAGTTATACAAACCTTGACGCCTTCCATATTTTATGTAGTGTTTCTCTAATTTAGTACATTATTTTTTATTAAGTAAATTGTTCTTAATTTTGTCAGTTTTCTTGATTTTGTACATTTTAACATTTACACAGTTTATGATTCACATTGCACATTGTCATTAAAAATGGATTTCTGACAACCAAGCAAACAAACAAAAAATAACAACAAAAAGAAAATAAACAACAAAACTATTGGATATTTCGCTTCCCCACAGATGTATTCACAAGAAGTCCCAGACATAAATGATACTAGTGAGTAAATTTATATTTCCACGAATCCTTATATTCTAATATAGATTTATACAGAAAACTTTGATCGTATCCTCATTATTCACGCCTGACCTGGACTGATATGCTACCTTTTCAAAACAACGGTCGTCACTCTTGGCTTTCAATAAGTACACATTAGTGAAAATGAACAGACAATCAAGGAATGGGCAATCCAACATTTGGCACACAAGACACAGGACGAAGACAAACAAAACACACAAAGAACAACGCAACACAGAAAATCAAAAAGATGAGAAACATGGACCCCACAAAAAACGGGAATGAACCCAAGTGCTTGCAATGTGTAATCAGTTCCTGTGTCTTACAAGACACAAGTGCCGCCATGTTACTCATGTTACTCATATATATATATATATATAGTCAAGTGCGATAAAATTCTTGTAGGGTTAGGGGTTATGGTGTTCAATGCCATTATCAACAATATTTCGGTTATATCGTTGCGGTCAGTTTACTTGGTGGAGCAAACAGGAGTACTAAGAGAAAACAACCGACATGAAAAGGTTTACGTAAAAAGAAAAATATCCATTTTCATTTGATACATGGATATTTTATAACGGTAAACCAGATCGTGAAGACGACCGTATAATTTCTGTAGTGGTGACTTTAGCCTATACGTTACGTCATTTATTAATAATGTTATGTTTAACAAGTGTTTTTCGTTTGTCGAGATTGTAATCATTTGTACTGTTCTCTCTTGGGTACTGGGGATATTTCCATGGGTCAAACCCACAAAAATGCTGAGGGTGTCCCCTAGGAAAGACTTTACAGCCTGCATTGATTCCACAACATGGGAATGCCCACGAATGTGGTAGATCAATTTGAGTACAGGTAGGAACAAACCAATGACTATAACATTGGTATATTCTGCTTCCCTGCTGAACATGTAGCAATAATGTGTATAGGAAAGGACTTGTTGAAGCAGGGTCATGTGAGTGCAATATCCACATGTGAACTGTTGCTACAGTGAGCTAGCACTATATAATCCAACTATAAAGCATTTTTGGTCTAATGAAAAACAGCCATCATCATCTCATCGCAATGTGAATTTTTCTCGCCATGATATAGCTGAAAACGGAGAAGGATATTGATTTTTTGTTTGACCTAAATAAAGATCGTTATACGTTATTCAGTGTTTGTTCAAATTGTTTGCTGTTTGCGGGAACGTCAGATAGATCATTTTATATTCGTATTTGCTTGTTACATGGATAATGTCACAAAAACTAATTATACAGTAATACTGCCCTGTAATACATTGATATATATTGACTCAGAAATTTCTTTAGATTGATAGAGACAGTGAGCACCATAAAATGTTATTTTAATATATAACATTAAAAGAAACAATGTATTACTAACAGAAACAAAGACAAAGCATGTTAATCAAGTATATTCATACATTGATAATAAAATTTAAAAAACAAACAAACAAACAAAAACACCTCTGCTGTATATTGTATAGTGCTATCTTAGCATTTGGTCTGGAATCAAATAGCCTTGTTATTGCCATCAATCATGAAAATAATTGAAAATGACAAAATGAAGTTACATAACATCTTATGATCCCATGCAATATTTGATTTAACGAATTATGTGATTTTCTGAATGATTAAAAATATACTGACGTCATAAATTATTTGCTAGACATTTTGCTGCAACTTTCATAAACATAGTCATTTCATGAATAAAATAAAGGCGGTTTACTAGTTGGAGGAAACAATCAATAAAATTGCAATCTACATAGACAAATATCTCCAGTAAAACAAATTTAAAAGAGAAAATATCAGAGAGAATAAACTCTCGTATAAATTGCGAGTGATATCAGATGCTTTGAAAAGTGCAGTATTTCATGCCCGATCATGACACCTGTAGTGCACAGGAACGACACCGACTTGCCTAGTACACATCATATTATACAATAACAATATGAGGAACCACTAATCACAAACCTGATATATCTTACAACATAGTTAAAAATAAAATTAACAAAAGAACAAAAATCTGGCCATTCTCCCCACCGACAAGTATAAAAACTGTTTATGGGAGATTCACAAAACAACAGTTCTGTTGAACGTTGTGCATACGTGGAAACCATACCGGACATCACAAACATAGACTGTTCTCATACCAATATACCAACCATGGAAGTACAACTATTCATTGATATAGCCATGACAGACAGCAATTATAAAACCATCGACTCGATTCATTTTCATTTTTATCATTCATCAAGGTATATGCAATCCAGCATCCTTGGCCATACCATAGAACACACTTGTAGTGTCTTTTAACAGATTTGTAGGAGTATCGAACTCTTTTATTACTCCTGCATCGAGTACCAAAATCCTGAAAAAAAAGTTTGAGAAAATAAGACATCAAATCGATAGTCATGGATTACAGACAGTCGATATGTTTCGTATGATCATCATAGTGCAAATTATTGCCTTAGTTTCCTAAAATTCCAAATGAGTTAGTGATTGCTATTTTCCTATTAACTATACTAATGGAAAAATTTTCACACACAGTTACATTTAAATGTCCATCACAATACTGATTGGAAATGAAAAAATTTGCACGGGTTTTTCGTGCTGTAGAAGGACATTTCGTTTTTCGTTATTTTTGTCTTTGCATTCAACGCATCACGATTTTGATTTTAAAAAGATGTACGGAAGGTTTGTTTGAACACTGCACCCCTGAAAAAACACCTTTGTTTCATTGTTACCAAAATCAGAACAATGCCACGCTTGTCGCAAGATGACCGAAATCGTGCAATTGGTATGCTGGAGGCAGGAACTGTTCAAACGGAAGTTGCTAGACATTTTGGTTGCCACCGCAATACCATAGGATCGTTATGGAGACGATACCAGCAATCTGGAAATGCTCGGGACCAACCCAGAACCGGGCGTCCACGTGTGACGTCACAAAGACAGGACAACCATATACGGCTAGTTCACCTTCGGAATCGATTCCAAACATCAAGTTTGACGGCTAGAACAATCCCTTGCCTGAGGCGAATCAGCTCGAGAACAATCAGGAATAGACTCCGTAGGCATAACATCCGGCCGAGGCGTCCAGCAATCCGTCCTGTTCTCCTCCAAAGGCATCGTGTAGCAAGGCTTGCATGGGCCAGACGCCATTTACGGTTTAGAATACGTGATTGGGCCGATGTTCTGTTCACAGATGAATCGCAGTTCCATTTGGACAGTAGTGACAGGCGTTGTAGAGTGTATCGACGTCCTGGAGAACGGTATTCCGACCCATGTGTGTTACAACGCCAAGCTTTTGGTGGAGGGAGTGTAATGGTATGGGGAGGCATGACAGCAAATGACAGAACTCAGCTGCAGAACAACAATAGAAATCTCACTGGCGTCCGTTACCGTGATGAAATTCTGCAAACTCATGTTATTCCGTTCGTTCAAAATCAGGCTCGCCCTATCACATTGCAGCAAGACAATGCTAGGCCACATGTCGCACGTGTCGCCCGTGACTTCTTACAGCAACAGAACGTCGAAGTGTTACCTTGGCCGGCCGTTTCCCCTGACATGTCGCCCATTGAACATTTATGGGACGAAATGGAACGTCGTTTACGCCATCTCCCTCACCCACCAGTTACGTTACCGGAAGTGGGCCAATCATTGATAAACATTTGGAATACGATCCCCCAAGCATTCTTGAACAATTTGGTTTCATCAATGAGACGCCGTTGTACAGCATGCATCGATGCACGTGGTGGACATACGCGGTATTGAAATGTGTTAACTCCCCTATCATACCGTGCTTTTTCGGAATCCAATTACAGTGAACTTTTTGAACGAAAACACTAAATGGTCATCCAATGTTATTGTTAAAAGAATAAATTTAATGTATTGTACACAATAAACTTATTAAAATGTTTCCTTTATATATTTTGTAAACCATTTCCCTATGCACAGTTTCTTT
>MJUT01056833.1:574971-599443 GCA_002080005.1 Gigantidas platifrons
GTGAATTTTATTTGTGAATTTTACAGTTAAATAAATGTTATGTTTCGACAGTTTAAAGAGAAAAATAAAAAAATTGTTGCGACTAAAGCTTAAATCAGCGTTAAAAATTGAACAAATATCAGTGGTTTTGTAAATGAGATTTATTTTAAATAGAAAATCTGAATTTATTATTTATTGATTTATTATTAATGATACAATTTTATATCCCCTGGGAGGGGGAGGGGGGCTATGATGAAAATTTTAAATAAAAACAGAGGACCGGACTTTAAGCAAAAATAATAATCCAGGATTAGCTTTTCATTAAAAAAATCCAGGACCCCTGTGTCCATGAATTTGTTTTTTTCTTTAAGTTAATAATATGAAATATTGACATCCACACTTGCCTTTTGGACAGGCAACACTTGTTATATAAATATAATATATAAACATATTTCCAATTATTATGTAATTGGGGCGATGTATGATGACATATATGATATTTTACCTTTGTGGTGTTCCCAATGAGCTAAATTTGTCGGACTTTGAAATTGTTTCCAAACAAAATATAGTATATGTTATAATATTTAACACATTATTTTGTTTATATATGTTTAAGAAAACACCATCGAGAGTACATCCGTTATCTTCCATCTGGGGACGAGATGGGCAGTTCGTTTGGTTGATTTCTTGGAACCCTCCCCAACACACAGTTTTGGAAACTGACCTTTGTCCGAGGTGTGATTTAATTACAAATATTTTATTTTAATTTCTCTCCATCACGTTTTATGCAATAATTAATTCAATTTCAGTGGGGTACTCAATCCTTAGTTTTCTGTGTAGTGTTTTGTAGATCATTGTTGTCCGTTTTCATTTTGGCCATTGTATTGTCTGACCTTCTTTTGATAACCCTTTTAATTTGGTATCTTCAAACTTTGCTTATTAGAACCAACTAAAACACTACCTTATTTGAAGTATGTGATTAATTCTAAACAAATGAATGCAAAATAAAATTAAAAAAGCCATCACCTCTGTTGGCGTTTCAATATATTCCTTTATTCTTTCTACTGCTACAGTGTTGTTTTCAGCTTCATTTGTCATATACACTAGTCTGTGTAAAATTCCAACAATCTGAGGAAAAATAAAACGTAGATATCATAAAAAGTTTAAAGGTAATTTATATACATGTCCACCAGAGTTCACGAAATTCATCACTACAGTCAGACATGATCAGCAAAATTTGGGCAGATTTTGCTAAGGAAAGGACTGACACAAGATTTGTATTTCACAATAGAAAATTATTGAGGACTGACATTTTCTTTAGGACCACCAAACACATATACAATTTCGTGAATCCTTCCCCACAGAACTAAATTTGTATAACCAATACTTACACTCTGTGCATACATCATTGTTAATCCGATTTGTCCTGGTGAAATGTCGTCCATATTACTGATGGCAAATAAACTGGCACAGAATACTACTAAACCACCTAACGATGACAGTCTTAAATTCAACCACCTGTAATATTGATGTTAAGATCATATGCCGTATGGATGAGTGAATTGTTGTTAAACGTTGAATAAACTTTATTTTACAGTGTCGTTATATCTCACAACATAAACTAGTTAATTTGTGATGAGCTGATGAAGTCTGCTTTCTACTAGAACAACTCGCTCAGTTGGATTTACTCTTACTCCTTCATGCTGTGTGTTCAGTGGAGAAACAGCCAATGCTTTGTTTTAGTCTTTGGTTTAGTTCGTCCCTGGATAAATTCTATTGCACCTTACGATTGTGCATTAAGCTGTAAACACATTTAACTATGCACATTAAGATGCATTGCTCCATTATCAGAATATGTGCCATCAACGTGGTTGAAAAATTCTAACGAAGGCTAGACAATTGTGACAAATACAATGCACATATCTCCATTAGGTAAATCATTTTCTTTTATTTGGAAAAAGTGAAGTTATATATGCCTAAAAGACAATTTGTAAGACAGTTTAAACTTTTATCACTCAGTTACTCAATAAATGAAGAAAAAAAACCAAACAAACAAACAACTCAACGTATGCACCTCTTCACTGCTATTTTACCCTGTAACATATTATAGCGTTTTATAATGTTAACATTGTGTTCTCAATTTAAAGAATGAAGTACACTGTTTTTGGACTTCCGTACACTACGCTGTCCTTGTTGATTGCGAAAGATATATATAATATACCTTAGAGCATATCAAAGGGCCAATTAAAACAAGGCAATCCAGAGAAACTGGCAACACAAGGTCACACAAGACGACGAAAAACAAAACAAAAACACAACACAATATGCGTTGGATACCAATATACGCAACCAAACACAATAGCCAATGAGGCAGTAACAACCAAGGGTAGCATCTTTAAACAGTTTGGTGTAATCCATTAGTGTATCATATTCAGAGACTGAATTAGTGTGATGTTTTACGCTCGTGATATACACATGTTTCCGTCTGTGTGCTTTTTGGATTAAATCTTGGTACTGTCGAACTAAGTCACCTCGAACTCGTGTACGTCGGTTCCATTGATACCTCGATATAACACACAAAAACTAAATAAAAAAACCTTAAGCTAAATATATTGGGGATAATCTTACAAATCGAATACTTCGACCTTAATCGCAAGACGTACAAATTGCATGTAGTTGAGATACATCAACATACTCGTATATTTGTCCACCTTTCAATTTACTAATCGATATAGAGACAGACAAAATGTATCCATCTAATGTCAGCAATGATTCAATTTTAAAATGTATAATGTCATTGTGATATCAGTTGCTGTCTGACTAAGGCATGTATTTATCAGTTATCCGAATTTTATTTACACCTTTCAGGGACAGGATTTGTCAACATCTTGTATAAATTGGTCAATCATGTTAATATATCGTGCTTCCACGCTTAAAGTTCTTACTGAAATAATTATACATGCGATTTTGACATAAATGGTGATCATGTGTGTTATTGTATTATATTGTATGTATTATTTGGGTCTGTTTGAAAATAAGGAAGAGTAACACATTATCATTTCGATGTATTCAAATTGACAATTTTCTGGTAGACTAATATAATAGCATTCAACATAATGGTGCTATTTTACATATACACGTACCTCTCTGACGTAATCAATATATGATGACATGTGTTGACTTCGTCACATCGATGAGATATTTCTGAGATGAATCGGTTCTGTTGTTGATATGCTCTAATGGTTGATGTTCCGCTTATAGTTTCGTGGAAATGTGAGAATATTGGAGACCTTGCTGCTGATTCCAGTCTTCGTAACTGTCTAGATACTTTTACAAATAGTCGCTGCAAAAGATAGATTTCTTTGCACTAATAGACACAAATAATAAAGCCTACTCATTTCAATATCAAATTGACCAAATTTGATAGTAACACAACAAATTGTTTGTAGAAACCTTTCTCTTCCAATGAAATTATTTTTGAAAGCGGTAAAGGGTAAATATAAATAAGCAGGACAGTCTAAAATTTAATAATTTATTTTCTATTAAATGCTGATACGAGTTGGTTCAATTTGATTAGTTAATTATAAAAGTCATTATTTGCTTTATACGACTGAGCCTGGAACCAATACTAAATTACTTTTATTAATATGTGTTCATTCATCGAGTTCAGAAAGTGTTAACATTTTCCATCTTAAAAGCACCAAAATACAATTTGTGTCACGAAAAATGAATATTGCTCTAGACTTGCAAATAGTAGCAATCTACCTTTTCAGAAATTGATTCATAATGGGAGATTTGTTCATTTTGGCACATCAAAATTTAACTAATGATAGAACAGTGTTTTAACCAATGCAATCTAATTGATTGATATATTTCTGAATTAAAATGTAGATATCTAATGTATTGCACACTACATTTATCATGTGTATGTAAAGTAATAAAAATAATAATGGTAGTAAAATTCTAAATTACTGCATTTTTTTCATATTCACCGATATAATGTACAATGATAGAAGTTACCTGTATATAAATATAAAATATCAATATTAGAACTATCGGGAAAACAGAACGTGGTGACCCGGCACAAACAACCAGCACATTAAATACAGCGAAAATTACAAACTGTATAGCATTTCTAAAATTCTGCAGCAAAACGTCATCTACAGTTTGAATATCTTTTGTGAATCGATTTAAAATTCGTCCTACTGGTGTTGTTTCAAAAAAACTCATTGGTGATCTGAGAATGTTCTTAAGCATATCTAAATGAAGTCTACTGGCCGTGTTGTAAATTGCAATGTGAAGGACACAATCAGATCCAAAAACAGCAACTCCTATAACAAAATAAATACATTTCAGTTAAACCAGGTTTTCTCAATATCGAACTCAGAACAATAGTTTTCTTGGATAATTAGAAGCGAAGAAAAAATGTAATGATAGCTATCTTAATAATACACTATACATATCTCTCGAAGCTTGACTACTCAAATATATATTGAACTCATCTGTATCCTCTTTATGGAATTTAACTGCATATTAAAATAATGGAACAATACGCGTTTTAGAAAAAATACACGCGTCCTCTAAGTATGACACATGAAAACACATTGCAAAATTACAATGCTTAATTACATGACATTTATGACTTAATTAGGATATGGGTTGCTGTTGTGTAATTTTTGTGTTTTCTTATTGTGTTGTTTTCCTTTGCCATAGAAAGGTCGTCAGATGATTGTTGATATTACCCTGTGCTGTTATAGTAATGCAAGTTCTACAACAATAAACCTAGATTACACAATGACAATAAATATGCTACACAACTTCTTTTTTACTCTTCTGCATCGGTTAACGATACTGTACAATATTATTATGGGCGGCGTTCAACTTGCGCTTGAAGAGATTTAGTTTTTGTAAGAACCACACTCTATTTTACTTATAATCTATTGTTGGTAACACAGTGCGACACTGAATGTGTTCGTTCGACTTGGATCTAATGCTTGAAAAATGAGAAAGTTGCCATGTATTTGCAGTTGGTCGGTGTTTTTTTGTTGGGGGGGAAGAGGGTGTATCGATCTACACAGCCAAGGGTATATAGGCTGATAATGTATGGGTTAAGGTTGTTGTGTTTAACGCCACTTCCAACAATATTTCAGTTATATCGTGGCATTCAGGTTTATTGGTGGAGGAAACCGGAGGACCCGGAGAAAACCACCGACCTGCTGCAATTCACTGACAAACTGTATCACATAATGTTGTATCAAGTACGCCATGAGTGGGATTTGAACTCACAACGTTATTGGTGTTAGGCACTGATTGCATTTGTAATTGTAAATCAAACTACCATATGATCACGACCACTGAAAATTGATGAAGGTAACAACAAGTAGCAATTATTCAATCAACAATACTACATGTATATTATAAAATACCTTTTAAAAAAATTAAAATTAAAGCAAAATTCTAAAACGCATACCTTGGAATAACCCGTGGAGTGCATAAATTCCTAATCTCATATGTGTCAGTTCGTCTTTATTTGTTTGATTAGCAATGATGGCATTGTCGTTTGTCCACTTACTTAACCAGACGTCAGATGATAACTGGACAAGCTTATTGATTATAATAAATACAACGATCAGTAGGGTTGCCTGTAGGCCTACAGCCTTGGCGTAAGTAACGAAGACCTCGAATTTAACCTGTAATGTAGACAATAGATACTGCTACTGTTATCATTAAGCCTACAACATCCTGACTCGGTCATCCACACGTTGACTTTCACTTAGCAAATATATGACCTCTCTAAATTAGTTGTCTTAAAGACAACAACCTAAACTACACCATTAGCGCGATGCATTTTATATGATAGAAATACATCATGACGAATGACTTACTGTACCACCGACTATGATTGATCAATAGATTGTTATCACGAGCAACACGACGGGTGTCACTGGCTGCGCTGGAACTGTTTACCCTTCTAGGACAGCAATTTTGTAGTTGTTTTCTATCTCAAGGACATTATCTCATTCATGGCATTAACACATGACCATCGTTGCAGTGATCGTATAGTAAGTAGATTAATATAAACCTTGATAACCAATCACCGTTTAAGATTGTGTGTTCTATTGTCGACTGACGAGATGCAAAATTTGGCAGTTACTTGTTGTATGTCTGTATTTGTATCATGTTAATCCTGTTTCCTCCACTAATAAAATCAACTTTCACCATACCAGTGCAACAAGGCGTTGTAAGCGACATTCAGTACCTAAAATTATTATCCTTATACTTGTACTGTAATTATCTTTGAAAACGGTTTTTACTTAATGTAATGGACGTTTGAAATGTTTAACATTTACGTCCAATGTTTTGTTTGAATGAAGTTCAGCGGTGATACAGAAGGTACTGAAACAAAACTACGTTGTTCCCAGCTTGATTGAATCGCTATAATAATAATACGGGCGTCTATAAAGAAACAGGAGCTACTTACCTTTCGCGAGCACATGGGTTAAACTCCGTGTTTGCTGTAGTCCGCGTTGCTCATCATTTTAGTTTTTTGTGTAGTGCATATTGTTTTGTCTTCGTTTTGTGTATTGCGCCTGTGTCTATGAATTGTGTATTCTTGATTGCCCCTTCGATTTTCTCCAATGTTCACTTTGTGTATTTGTCTACATGGTATATGCATATCTGCTTCAATGTCTATACTGTGTATGCTTATTTAATTCAATACAGAGAACAATATAAGTACATATATCTATACCTTTCCAACTTCCACGGTTTCATCTTGAATTAATCTATTTCCTTTTGATGTTTTGGTTTTGTCAATCTCTACACGTTCAGAAGAGGATTCCGTAGTCAACGATTTTGTCTTCGATAGTTGACTCTTGATCGTCGATTTATCTGATTTTTCTGATATATGCCTAAAACGTATAAACACAACTATTTAATTCAAGTTCATCTGCAGATTAACTATTTCATATTAGACCAATAACAGTAATAGTAAAATATACAAATATCACATCGAGTGGACTATAAGTCCCCGCGGATATCATCCGTCCAGTAGTCAGTGTTTCGGTACTAACGTGGTTTATTATATATTTATTATTAAAATGTACAGTTTCTAATTATGTATTAAAAAAAACTATGGATCTCCTCCCTTAGGAATAGACGACTTTGGTCGAATTTGGTTCTCCTGTTTAGGCTCTTTATTGTATAGCTCCCAAGGATTGTAAAATATTTTTTTGGTTTTTCAATCTTTCGACTTTTCGCCTACCTGATGAAGATAATCCCAGATATGCGTCGTGGGCACTAAATTTGATATCTACGTTTTTGTTTTTGTTTCTTTTACTGCCATCTCCCTAAAATCTTTTGCAATGTCCATGCTAAGTGTTTTGTCGTATCTTGTCTTGTAAGTTTATCCAAATCTGTCTCTAAGTTATATATTATTATATATTGTTTGTTTATGTATGTTTGCCAACGAGATATTTAGTTTTCAACAGGGAAGAGTTGGAAACAAAATTATTATTATTAGCAAATATTTAAGAAGGGAAAAAGGGCCTAAACATACAGGTAAAATTATGTATCTTTACAATTTATTTCTCATTTTCAATGTCTGTATATTTTCTACATAATATCAATTAATTTCATGTCAGTGTCAATTTCCGAAATACTGAACTATTAGCCTTACTGCAGTGAAATATAATTTATCTGACAAACGAACACAATCTTTCTATGTATATGGGACATTGGTATTCATCTTTACGTTATGAACATTCACGTACATACAAATAAAATGTATATACTTACTGATTCAGTGTTTCTGAATTATCGTCGTTATTGATCCTCGATATAAACTCTTCTGTCATTACCAGAGCTGGAACATAAGTAAATATTTTCAATTAGAAAAATAACAGTTTTTTGTTATTACAAATTAAATAGAAAATTAAAGTTTGTTTTTGCCCGCAAAAACGGATGTCTTCCCCCATCCCACAAACTGTAGTAAAAGGTAAAAAAATCTATTTAGGTAACAATTAAAATTAAGCTTCAATGAATAACAAAAAAATCGAGAAAGCATCAGAGATGCAACAGCCGAGTTGCAAGTCAAAATCTTGGGCCATTTTATTTGCCTATTCACCCTGATCATAAATATATATGGTTTAGAGTTGGGGATCTCAACCATTAAAAAGTTCACTTCAGGTAGGGGGTGTGATATGACCCCCTTGACCTGAGCTATAAGGCATTTAATTTGCCTAGTCACCCTAATCATAAATATATATGGTTTAGGGGTGGGGATATCTACCATTAAAAAGTTCACTTCAGGTAGGGGGTGGGGTATGACCCCAGGGCCTGAGCTATAATGCATTTAATTTGCCTAGTCATCCTGATCATGAATATATATGGTTTAGAGGTGGGGATCTCAACCATTAAAAAGTTCACTTCAGGTAGAGGGTGGGGTATGACCCCCCAGGGCCTGAGCTATCAGGCATTTAATTTGCCTAGTCACTTTGATCATACATATATATGGTTTAGGGGTGGGGATCTCAACCATTAAAAAGTTCACTTCAGATAGGGGTGGGGTATGACCCTCCCCCAGGGCCTGAGCTATAATGCATTTAATTTGCTTAGTCACCCTGATCATAAATATATATGGTTTAGGGGTGGGGATCTCAACCATTAAAAAGTTCAGTTAGGGTAGGGGGTGGGGTATGATCCCGTGGCCTGAGCTATAATGCATTCAATTTGCCTAGTCACCCTGATCATAAATATATATGGTTTAGGGTGGGGCTCTCGGTCACATTTTTTAAAACAGACTCCCCAGTGGGGTGGGGCTGAGCCCCGGGGATGAAAACTGTTGAATGCACAACTTCACATTGACATCTCCACCCATACCAAATATTAAGTTTCTATCTTTTGTAGTTTCAGAGAAATGTGTAATTCTCAAAATATGTACTTTTTCTAAAAAAAAAAAACCCATGATTTTACAAGAAAAAAACAATATATTAATCTTAATTTCGAACTCGCTCTAAATAATAGTCCAATAATGCTTCCTACCAAAAATTATGTTGATCGGCCAAAAACTAAGAGCGCTATTGCATTAACGAAGATAGGCTAACATCCATACGCCCGCCCGCTCGCCAAAACATAAGCCGACTGCAACTTCGTTGCAACTCGGCTAAACAAACTGTTTTTAAATTACATATGGTGTCCTTACTACCTACAAAGTTTCATGAAATTCTGTTCAGTAGTTTCAGAGGAGTTGTGCTGACAAGCTACTTCAGAAGTATATTTCGTGAAATTTTTTAGTTCAAAGGGGAATAACTCCCACAACATTCAGGCGATCAAAATTTCCTGGTAATATGCACAACTACATATGGTGTCCTTACTACCTACCAAGTTTCATAAAATTCTGTTCAGTAGTTTCAGAGGATTTGCGCTGACAAACTGTGTACGAACAGACGGACAGACGGACGGACAGACAGACGGACAGATGGACAGGACAAACACAATATGTCGCCCCACCAAAGTGGGGGGAGACATATTTCAATAGAATGGAGTCCCACATCGGGAATCGGGAAACTATAAGTTTCTAGGCTGCGGGACATAAACTATTACAAGGAAACGCCCAGTGGTTATGTGGTACTAATCAATATGCAAACCCCGCCCTTAGGATGATACGTAAATAAGGAATAACACACCTTTTACACGGTAAAGACAACATGTAGCAGTCCCTGTTGAAGAGTTCGTCGTGAATGGTCTTTAGTGGCCCGTTTCAAGGCCAAATTTTCCGACCCCATAATGTATCTTCTATTTTACTTCTGGCCACCAAAATAGCAATCGGTAGCTAGGTAGTTGAAAAGATTAGAAATAACGAGCGAGTGGGTGATTGTTGTATAGCAGCACGTGATCTATTTTTCAGCTAAATCATGGTGAGAATAAGTTACTTAATCACGACAACTGGTTACGATATCACATGTATTGCACTAGACCAAAGCTATTTAGCGTGATTTCTAAATTGCTAGCCCACTAAAACAACAGTCCCCGGGCAGATATGTCGATATACTTGAACACATAATTCTGGGTTGCACTCCATGATAGTGTGTGAAGAAATAGCAAATACTATCCTTTGGATTGATTTGATCGGCATCGAATCGCACTCTTTACTAGCAGGCTAACCATTACACCACCGAAGCGGTTTTATATATTATGAATCAACAAAATGTATATGATATCATGTCTGACATATATATATATATATATATATTTACATTGCACATGTTATGAATGTTACATCATATCCTGGAACTCATTTTTATTTTTATCATATAAATCCAAATCTACAGGAGTAATATGAAGTATTAGTCGCTTTGTTCTTCCTGTGATATATCAGTCTTATTCCATATTTTGGTCATTACTCTCATTATAAACATATATATTGGCTATACAGATTTATTCTATTGTGTATGATTGCAACATTTCCACCATACGTAATATGTTTTATCACTATTTTTGTTCATAACACAAACTGACAGAAATTTCAAGATTGTTATAAATACTGTTATAGTGACAGCTGGAACCTTTGAACAGTAATGAAAGTTGGAGATTTGGCGCCTTAAAATCTGATTCAACCCACCATTTCTTTGGAAATGCCTGTACCAAATCAGGGTCATTAAGGTTTTCATAGTTTTCCGGTTGTTGATTGATTTTGTCTGTTTAATATACTTATGAGTTTTTACTTTTCCTTTGGAAGATTGTTCGGAGTTCGGTAATTTTGTTATTACCCTTATTAGAAATTAATGTTAGAGACCATCAAAAGGCCAATACAAAAATGGACAATCCAGAGAAACTGGCAACATAGGGTACACAAGACGAAGAAAAACAAAACAAAAACAATCCAGAGGAACTGGCAACATAGGGTACACAAGACGATGAAAACCAAAACAAAAACAATCCAGAGAAACTGGCAACATAGGGTACACAAGACGATGAAAACCAAAGCGAAAACAATCCAGAGAAACTGACAACATAGGGTACACAAGACGATGAAAACCAAAACAAAAACAATCCAGAGAAACTGGCAACATAGGATACACAAGACGATGAAAACCAAAGCGAAAACAATCCAGAGAAACTGACAACATAGGGTACACAAGACGAAGAAAAACAAAACAAAAACAATCCAGAGAAACTGGCAACATAGGGTACACAAGACGAAGAAAAACGAAACAAAAACAATCCAGAGAAACTGGCAACATAGGGTACACAAGACGAAGAAAAACGAAACAAAAACAATCCAGAGAAACTGGCAACATAGGGTACACAAGACGATGAAAACCAAAACAAAAACACAACACAATATGTAAAACAAACACAAATAATGTAAATAATACACGAGTCCTACAAATAACTGGAGGTAAAGATTACATGTATATCATATTACTGTATTTTATTAGCTGATAGTAATTTCTTCATGCATAATGTTTTGTATTTGTATATCTCCCGCTTTGGTTATCTTAGTCTGGTATTTATTTATTATATTCCTACTACGTGTATGTGTCTCCATTATATCAACAAACCTTTTATTTCCTCTTCAGATTTTTCACATTTCAGTTCATCTATCAGATGACATTTAAGAAATTCTGCAAAAGCTCCATTACGCCCTAATAATTCTTTAAATGATCCAATCTCCCCAATTCGTCCTTCTATTACTGTGATGATTTTGTCAACCTTTGGTAAGAAACTGATGCCATGCGTAACTAGAATCCGAGTCTGAAAATATTTGAATATATCTTTAAAGAAAAGATGAATCAGTATATCAATCTATATAACAGCATTTTGCAAACTTCCAAGTACAAAATATATAATCGAAAAACGCTTTCATGACCGCATTATTTCACCAGGAGAAATGTCTCAGGCCCATCAAGCTAGTTGTACCTGTCACATTTGATTGAAATTATGAAAATAAAGTTTAAAAGTGATGGTGAACAATTCCGCCAATATCAACAAAACGAACAATAACCTCTGACTGAACACAAAAAGGGACCACGACGTATTACGTTGGAAATCAAGGTCCTGGCTTGGGACAAACACAAAAAGGGACCACGACATATTACGTTGGAAATCTAGGTATTGTGTACCAAGCCAGGAAAATTAGTGGTCGATGTTTCGATTAGCTTTAAGAACTTTACCGATAGTGTGGTATTTAAGTTTTTCTTTTGATTATATATGTAGATGACATGTACAAAAGACATAAGTAAGGAAAATACTTTATTCGCCATTTACATGTTCCAATGGAACTCCCGACAAACTTGATGGTAGTTGTTTAGCTAGTAAATAACGTATTTGATTGGATACTTTTCTATACCAGAACAACCAAACAAAAATATATACTAACTTATTCGTACAGACAGATATTGGAATGTACAAAGGAGAATAAAAGTAGATATTTCCTAGGATATTTTGAAGTGAGCATTTGGAAGCTATTACATTTCGCTGATAAATTCCAACTATCTCTTGTATTTTCATTTTCATCATTGTTTGATTGATCTAATTTTCCTGCCTTCCTTCAAATAGAGAATTATTGTTTATCTATTTATTAGATATCGGCTAGTTATACAATTTAATATATTTCCGACCGTGCTTACCTTATTCTTAAGTAATCCACTAGGACCAATCACGTCATCAAATATATGTTTTCCAACGTGCGAGTCTACTGCACTTAGTGGGTCGTCAAGGAGATAGACGTCTGCATCTTGATAAATAGCACGTGCTAAACTCACGCGCTGTTTCTGTCCACCGCTTAGGTTTATACCCTATCAATCAAAATATTATAGAATAAGTACACTTCATAAATAAGAAATCGTTGGTATCATATTTATGTGTATTAGTGGTGTCTCTTCTACGATTTTTCGATAGGATTTTAGAACTGTCCAACATCTTGATAATTGTTTTGTTTTTCATTTTATTTGTAACTAACAAAAAGGCCAGATTTTATTTTCATAACGGAGAATAAACTTAAATTTGATTAACATATCCTGGATTTTCAATTATACTTGTGAATGAAAAGAAGACGACAATAAATTGTTCTCTGTCCTTAAATGCCACACAAGATAAGGCTTTTGGATTTATTTGTTTCTATATTTCTTTTTCCTTTACTGTACATCTGGTTGGACATTCCCATAGAGTTCCTGGAGAATGCAAAAACAAGTGTTCATAAGTATTCATCCCACGGTAGTGGGGTGGGGACTTCCTGTATACATGTAAATATAGACGTGCCACTGAAATGGGTAGAATTTTTCAGCTTTCAAATATATGATTGGGTATCCTCGATGTATGAAAGTTCGTCATCCTAACGCTTCGTCGATAATTTCATTTATCATAAACGCTTGACTATATTTTGTTTTGGTCTTATGTCATTTGTGTATTCTTTTCCTGCAATTGTGCCATGTTTTTGTTGCATTTAATCTTTTCAATGTACCGGAAAACGTAAACAATGATGTGCACAAAACTTCGTCACCTAAAGATGTGAAAAGTTTTAAAGGCCAAAAGATGTTACTTATGTATAAATTGATTCTACTGTTCCAACTCGATGTTTTGTCTGAAAAAAGATATTTTGTTTTTGCAAGACAAATGTTTGAAGTAAAAATAGAATTTTACAAGCTTTTTCCATTAAATAAAAATTTTCTTTAATTTTTTTAGTTTTTTTTTGCCCTGCCATTTGGTCATATTTTGTTTCAATTTGTTCAACTTGGTTAAAAAAAATATAAACAGCACGTTTTCATTACAAAATGGCGAAACCACTGAAATCACTGTCAGTGGTGAAAATTGACGTCTGCAAACTAACCAGATTGGCAAATGCCCGGATACTGGACGAACGCAGGCATGCACATGAACAACGCAAAGGTGGCGAACATTTATACATGACGAAGTTAGCTGTATTGATGATAGTTAATATTCCGCCTTAATATATAAATGGATGCTATGATAAATTACAATGAATTAATGGTTAATACCTCTTAAAACATCCAGCTTTTTAAATCCACATAACTTGATACAAAAATAGTGTTCTTGTATTCTAAATGCATTCATTATCATTGAACAACTTTATTACCTTTTCACCTATTTCAGTTCTGTCACCCCCAGGAAGTATTTCCAGATCATTACAGAGTGCCGTCGAATCAATAATTCTATCATATTTCTTTTGTATCAAATCTTCACCAAACAGAATGTTCTTTTGCAATGTTTCGTTCACTATCCAAGGTTGTTGTGCAACATATGCAACAGACCCCTAAGTAGAAACAAAAACCAGTGCACTGAATTGTATATTAACTGTATAATCATGAAAAAAATTCTGTTAGTTTTCAACTTTAAATAAATTTCTTCAAATTATTTTTAATCAATATTTATTTATTTATTTATTTATTTAAAATGAATTACACATAAGCGGTGTCATTTGGTCCAATTGCCTTCATTGGTACATCATTCATATATATTCTACTCGTTCAGAAATTGGATAAATATTTGATCTCACATTAGAGCGAGGAGTTTTGGACCTTCTTGCCTAGTTGAGACTTTAACACAGTATGTACCATTGAACAGCTGCTTTCTAATCTTATTCCGGTAAGACCATTCACTCTTTGTAAAATATATTCGGCTTTTTCAATTTTTGATGACAACATCAGTTTGTCAGTTCCTTGTGGTAGGTCGGTGTTTTGTTCTGTATTTTCAGGTAATCAAATTTTATTTTATTAGACTGATCGTCACGAAATACGAAAATTTTCATCAAAAGTGTCCTAAAGCATCAATACGGCAAATAAATTCAAAATCTAGGATAGAAAATTCCTAAAATATGTGCAAACAATCATTAATTTGTAACAGAAGAGGATTTCAATTCATAATTAGATTTGCAAGCAAATATATTGGGAATGCACCAGTTTGGATTTCGCTACAAGAAGATACCAAACACAAATACTTAGAAATAAGGACAAGGAACAATATAACAAAGAGGTATAACATTTGTTTTTGGCATGAATCTACATTTGGTACGGCATATGGTTAATACGGGAAAAATGAATCAAAAGTATGAAGCAACCAGAGAGGGGTTTGATTTCATACAACTAGTTTAACCTCGCCACTTTTTATTGAAGTGCCCGCATCAGTAAGTAAAGTGAGCGGTCATGTATACATGGTATATATGTGTTGAGGGTATCAATTTTGCCTCTTTCTACTATTTTTCGATTGTATTTTAGAACTGTTCCAACAGTGAGGAATGTGTTGTCGTTCATTTCATTCCCGATAGATAATTTAACAAGGGCAACGCAAAGCGTGGCGTATCCCCTCGCCTAAAAATTTGACCCCGTGACCTTGACCTTTGACCTTGAAAATAAATAGGGCTCCAGATAAAATTTGACCCGGTGACCTTAAAAATCAATAGGGTTCCAGATTCTCTTAAGGACTAAGTATGTACCAAGTTTGGCCAAAATCCATTGAAGGATGTTGATTCTAGAGTGTTCACAAGGATGTTGTGCGGCAAAAAAATTGACCCGGTGACCTTGACCTTTGACCTTGAAAATCAATAGGGCTCCAGATAAAATTTGACCCGGTGACCTTAAAAATCAATAGGGTTCCAGATTCTCTTAAGGACTAAGTATGTACCAAGTTTGGTCAAAATCCATTGAAGGATGTTGATTCTAGAGTGTTCACAAGGATGTTGTGCGGAAAACAATTTGACCCGGTGACCTTGACCTTTGACCTTGGAAATCAATAGGGTTCCAGATTTTGTTACGAACTAAATATGTACTATGTTTGGTCAAAATCCATTGAAGGATGTTGATTCTAGAGTGTCCACAAGGATGTTACCCGGTAAAATGTGACCCGGTGACCTTGACCTATGACCTTGAACATCAATAGGTTCCAGATTTTCTTAAGGACTAAGTATGTACCAAGTTTGGTCAAAATCCATTGAAAGATTTTGGTTCTAGAGTGTCCACAAGGATCTTACGGAAGGACAGACGGACAGAAGGACTATAGCGTTTCTATATCCCTTCGCAACTTCGTTGGCGAGGGGATAATAATGTAGCGACATATCGGATTTGATGGTATAGTATGTGTAGTTCGATTTCCTCCAGCATTAGGACATACCTCCTTAATATAACTAATATATTACTGAAGGTTACATTAAAACACAAATAACTCTCCTTATTTGAACGTAAAACATGTATATTTATCATACTTCATGTAAAAATCTATTAATTTCATTGGATAATAGGCATTTGACATTCCTCAATAGCTCTTTTTGGTGTAGGGATCAGATCGTAATAACACCCTCTGCCGTAATAACACCCTCCCGAGCCGAACTTTGCCGAACTTTGCCGAACTGGAAAATAACACCCGCACCGTCCGAGTTTTGCAGATTAGTCATTTTCGGTAAGTTTACAATGTAAATAAAAAAAAATTCATAAAATTTCAAAATTTTTGAAAAATTTCAAAAATTTCAAAATTTCAAAAATTAAAACAAAAATCAAAATTTTCATACAATTTCAAAATCTTAATATTTAAATAATAATATTGAAAAATGATAAAACAATTATAGCCTACCATATGAAAATATTACTTGTTGAAATGATAGCAAGTGTTGCTTTATTTAGGTAGTGATATGTACATAGTGTGTCCCATTGGTTAACTGGCTCCAATAAAAATTCAAAGTCCTCTTTACTACTGGCATTCAGTATAATAAAAAACATACTGCCTTTAGTTGAGGGTGTTATGGTAGATGACCACACTCTGAAAAAAATATCACACTATGGAAAAAGAATATCACTCTCGAATTCGTCTCGGGTGATATTATTTTTCCAGAGTGTGATATTTTTTCCCTCGTGTGGTAATCTACCATAACACCCTCAACTAAAGGCAGTATGTTTATAATAACACCCGTGAGAACTCACCTTAATGTTAACCTGGCCTGTAACACATTCCATTTCACCAAGCAGGGCAGACAATAAAGACGACTTTCCAGAACCAACTGAACCCACGACTGCTACAAGTGATCCTTCTGGTATGTTGATGTTTATTCTAAGATTAAACAAGTATTATATTAGAGTAATCAATTTATATATCATCATATCTTTTAGTATTGTTGTATGCAATTGCAGACAATTTCGCTCAGTAAATTAACATACGAGTGCACCCCGGCATTTAGTGGGGTTCGTGTTGTTAGATCATTAGTTATCTGTGTAATGTGTTGTAGATCGTCGTTTGGCCATTGTCTTGTCTGTCATTCACTGATTCATGACTTCTGATTACCCATTTTTGTATCTTTAAGCTTAACTTTTTTCTGTTGTCTGGTACATGTCTATTCCTTATTTAAAAAGCCTTTATATTAAACAATTATATATTAGTCATTAAAAAGCCTTTATATTAAACAATTATATATTAGTCATTAAAAAGGTTTTATTATCGAATTACTAGTCACTATTTTCAACAAAAATAATAATTACTCTTTAATTGTAGCTTCTGTTGTCCTATCCCAGGTAAATGTTCCATTTTCCATGATCACACCACCTTCTGGAAAAGAGCATATACCTAACAACAGACTGGTAAATCGAGCGACAAGAAATCATTCAATAATTGTATAATTTAAATGCTATTTTTATTGGTTCAAAATCCCATTTTGCTTTAAGTGATTCATCATTTTTTTTTAAATACTGAACGAGAGTCAACATTCAAATGGAAGTCCGCCAGTATGTCCGTTAGCACCCCAAGTGTTAAAATTAAGACACATATTGCTGAAAATGAAATCGATAAATTTGTTAAAAGTATCGAAGTTTCCACCTATAATTCTAATAGTAATGAAATAGCAGAATGTCGCGATTGCCATCGGTAGAAACATAATGTGAAATGTCAGTGGTGTTGTCGGTCTTTTTATAGTGCAACCGAAATAATACAGGATCTTTACTGTCTATATTTCTTTGACCGCTGCAAATCATGTTATTAAGAATATTTAAAGTGATATAGATACAAATAATCGGTGTAATCCTTCTACAAGTTTGTGTCTATATCATGACAGAACTTAGATTTCAATGGCTGCTCTGGTTGTCTTCTCCCATACATTTTTCTATCATCATAGTTAAACTTTTTTTCATTGAATAATATGACACCTCAAGTGTGGAAATGTTTCTTTCTAAAACTCTGCTTACTGTTGTCTCCATTTCTGCTAATAAATTCCTCTTCTAACTCCTCACTGTTCAAATAGGTTTGGATTCTTTTCAAGGAAACGTTTGCCTATAAAAAAAATTCTTAATAAATTTATAAAATATTATAATTTATAAAATTTATTATAAAATTTCTTTTTTTAATACACGTTTATTTTTTTATTATTATAATTTATTCACACATTTCATGACTGAATTATTATGGTACTATCCCCAGTATGATTAATGTAATATATAAAATATGTTACACTCGGGCTTTCTTTTACTACCTGTAACATAACCCACTTGTTGCCAGCTGCGATGTGTCATTGATGTATCTTCAGTTGACAAGGCTTTTACGGCTATACAATTTTGGGTGCGGGGGACGGGTAACCAGTATAACACCACCACATATGTGTACCCGTCCCAAGGCATGATCAGGATTTCCCATGTCATATGTGTGTTTTGTCTATGTACAATTAGTTGTGATGAGAGATGATTGTTCGCTTTGTTGATATTGGCGAAATTGTTGACCATCACTGTTTAAACTTTGTCTTTATAATTTGAAATCGTTCCATTAGAACACTCTATATATTGGACATTGTGTTCGGAATGGCTGTTTTACTAGTACAAACATAACAATCGTATTTATAAGTATCAGGACCAGTACTAAAGGGTAATTAGGGTCATTCCATACACGTATGTTAATGAGGCGAGAATCAGTATATTTTGATAAGATTATCGTTGTTATTTTTCCACATGTACATACAAACAATATTTGATAGTCTTCTGTTGAGATAACTATAAATTTCAAAATTAATGTGATGTTTTAGGAATGCGAAAAAAAATCCCATGGGACTACCATCGTACTATTGAAAAACAATTGTGGATGGAAAAGGCAAAGAACGCCGAAATAAATTATATATAAAAAAATAAGAAAGAAATACAAAAAATTAAACGAGTCATATCTCCAATTTTATGTTTGTAAGATTTTATTCAATCTTTTAATAGTTCATTTATATTTCTTACCGATAAGAATATGTAAGTTGAGTAAACACATGTTTTATTTATGCTTTAATAAACACTATTTATTTTGATTACATTACTTGCCTGTACAAAGTTTGTGATACAATTAGGTAGAACCGTCATCGACCAATTTATCATATGGAAATATGACATAGATACAAAGGCTTTGTCAGCTGTTAAAACATTGTTTGGATCCAGTAGGACATACGTAGCAAATGTACCCAAGGATATCTGTAAAAGATGGAGCAAAAACAGCATGTTAAGGGTAGGTAAAATATAAATGACATTGATATACGATATGATCATCAGTATTATAATATAATAATTAATATCACAATTTTAACACTGTTTAAAAAGAAAATGTAATTTTAATTTCTCTATCGTATTTTGTTTAAAGTCAAATGTTGGTTATTTTCAATGAATGAGTGGTGTAATTGTTGTTTAATGCCAACTCTGTAATTTGTCAGCTATATCATGGCGAGAAGAAGTTAAGTTTCCATGGAGATGATGATGTCCGCATTGTACTAGACCAACACGCGCAGTTGCATTTTTTATAGTGTTAGCTCAGAGACACAACAGTCTGTGGATAAATGTGTCGTCCCACACATTATCCTGATTCCGAGCCAACCAATCTTTTTTGCTCTTTCTCTTTAATGCTGCGTGCTGAACGGAGGAGCAACAAATACCAATGTCTTAATCTTTGGTTTGACCCGATCGGCGCTCGAACCCACGATCTGCCACACTCGAGGCGAGCACACTAACCATTATACTAACGATAAGGTTCATTGAAAGTACTAAAACGTTTCAATTATTCATAAAAGTTGAATATAATTAAAGCAGGTATTCGAAAAAATGCTCTGATTTAAAAAACAAAAAAACAAAAAAACAAAACAAAACAAACAAAAAAAATACAAAAAACAAAACACCTTTTTGTAGATAAACATTTACATTAAAATTGTGTCCTACTTCAATTAATTTAAACCAATGTATTTTTACTGTTTATTTCAATGATGAAATGAAAAAAAAAAAAAAAAAAAAAACCACACCGTCGGAACAATTCCAAAATCAAATATCAAAAATCGTGGAAAGGGGCAAAATAGGTACCCCTAACACATACACACATGGCTCTTAACTCTCCTGGCTTGGTACAGGCACTTCAATAGAACATGGTGGGTACCCCTAACACATACACACATGGCTCTTAACTCTCCTGGCTTGGTACAGGCACTTCAATAGAACATGGTGGGTACCCCTAACACATACACACATGACTCTTAACTCTCCTGGCTTGGTACAGGCACTTCAATAGAACGTGGTGGGTACCCCTAACACATACACACATGGCTCTTAACTCTCCTGGCTTGGTACAGGCACTTCAATAGAACATGGTGGGGTTAAGCTAGTTTTATGGATCCAAACCTCTCCTCTTAGTGACATGATGTGAGTGAGATTGTTGTTTTATTTCGCTATACATTGTTATATCGAAGTTGAAAGGACTAATTATTTTACATTGAAGTAACCCAATATCTGAGTTTTATCGTTATTTTTAGTACATAAAAAGGAATCAAAAATAAACTTCATTGTGATTTAGTTGTATAGTTCGTCCAGCATATTAGAGAGAAAATATCCTACATACGACAGTGCAGCAGCAGTAAGAACCTACAAGTTTACTTGCAATTGTTTGTAGGAGGGCTCGTGACTTATTTACGTTATTTGTGTGTGTGTGTGAGAACAGTGTTGTCCAACACATATTGTGTTGTGTTTTTGCTTTGTTTGTCTTCGTCTTGTGTACCATATGTTGGTAGTTTCTCTGGATTGTCCATGTTTTATTGCCCTTAACGTTTTTTAATGTGACGTTTGTAATCATTATAACATACCATGAAGGGACTGATATTAAATGCCGTCCACATGTAGGCTCCAGTTCTCATGTTTTCTTTTTTAACTCCTAGTTCCTTGTTACGAATATCTGAAATCTGTTTTTCAAAAGACTTCTCCCATGCATACATTTTGATAGCCTACAACATATAAAACCACATCAAGTCCAATGAAAATATACTAAATGTATGATTTACATTATGTCAAAGCAAGAACAGCGCAACAAACCCCAAATATTTTAAATGGAGCTCAATTATATACATGTAATGTTTAACTAAAACGTGGGGAAACAAAAATATAAAGGTTGAGTGGTACTCAATTTTAATAGTGGAGAAAATCACCGACCCTCATAGTGTCACTGACAAACTTTATCATATTAGACGTTATCGAACAGACCACAAAGTAAAGTACATTCACATACATTAGTGGTGATAAGCACTAGGCATATGGATAAAATTAATGTAAATGCATCAATTTGCAACATACACTCTAGAACCAACGAGACAAATTCTAATGATTTGTATTTCAACAATTTAGATTCTTGACATCACTTATCAATGACACTTATCAAAATTTTCTCAACAAAAACAATCACTAATAAAATACAATAAACCAATTATTTACAAAGATTAATCAGATAGTATAATATATATTCTATCCAATCTGTAAAAGCAATCAACAATCATGATCGATAATTTCATTATGATCACAAATACAACAACATGCAATACTGTTCAATTTGACTGCTGGTTCTAAATAAACGTTAGAAAAACCGAAAGGATATTCAATAATTTATTATCCAGAGACACCGGCATCATTGTATGCAAAACTCAGTAAAAAGAAAAAAAAGAGAACACAACACAGAAAAATAAAAAGATGACCAACACGTACGGACCTCAGTAAACAACCAGAGGAACTCCGGTGCTCGCGAGCAGTTCCTGTATCCTGTTAAGACACATACCGTGCTACTCTATACTGCTGTCCAACCGACTAACCTGTATTCCATTGAGAACTTCATTCATCATTTTTATTCTGGAATCTCTTAATGAACTATGTTTTAACTGTAAACAAAAATGAAAATGGTTGCGAAAGAACGTGTGAGTTTTGATATTAAGTTATTTACGACTCTTCAATATTTGATAAAACAATCAGAAGTGTTTCATAAAATGAAGTATTTGAACTATATTTAACAGTATAAACAATATACTTATCTAAGTGAGAAAAAGTAAGAAATTATTAGTTGTCATAGGTGAAACTATTTTGAAAGTTTGAAGAAAATTTAATTTTATATACAAAAATACAGTTAGATAACATGTTCTAAATATATGGTTTTATCCTTTTATTTCTTCTATTTGTACATATAGCCCGATTGTTTTATAGACAAATATGTTTTATTCCTAGTGGTCTTGTATGTGTCTTAAGTTAATATAAAATTTGTTCACCCCATTATATAGCTGAAATACTGCTAAGTTAGGCGTTAAATACCAATCAATCAATCAATCAATCAATCAAATTGCTAAGCGCCAAATTCAAACTTTTTTCGTTCGCTACGTGCATATTCTCATACAACTATTAGCACTGCATGCAGTATGTCGCGGAAATAATACAGTTATATTGTTGATTCAGGCTAACTTGACCGGGCGTGGCTATCGGTCGTAGTTCAATTGGAACCTTCATTTTTAATTTAGGGTGGACAGGTAAAATAGTTTACATCTGAATTCACTGATCCATTTAATTAGAGTCAATTGACAATTATTATACCTTTTATATTCTATACTATGCAAACAACAATACTATGAATAGCCTATTGTTGTTATTTGTACGAGAAGCTGGTGTTACATATAAACAGTAGATTCGTCCACGGTCATAGTTTGAAGTTCAAACAGGCCTGCCAGGTTACTTTGTAACATCAATATCAGTTATTGCAAATTGCTGGATATCGACAAACTCAATAAAATAACACATTTGTTTCTAGTGTTACATGTACTATAGTACAGTAGAATAATATCAAAAACATATTTTGCTAAAATCCTCTATTATTCCATTTGTTTATGTATCATTATGTTAGGTAGTGTATCAATAATTGTCAAATACAGTAAGAATAAACACGTAGAGATCAAATTTAGTACAACACCTTATTGGTAAAGTGAATACAAACTTGAACTATCTATCTATTAATAATATAATGACAAGTGACATTTTGTGTATGTGTGTCAGGGCTATCGAATTTGCCTGTTTTTCAATTCGCTGAAAAGGCTAATTGTTTTGACGGTGTGGTATTTTTTTGTTTTTCATCTGCTTTCATCACGCTTATACACTTAAATAATATACTCACATGTAATGCTTTAAATTTCTTCATTAGCTTTAGGTTTAGGGGAATAAGTAAGATCATGATAACTATCCCA
Source organism: Gigantidas platifrons (assembly GCA_002080005.1). Taxonomy (NCBI): domain Eukaryota; kingdom Metazoa; phylum Mollusca; class Bivalvia; order Mytilida; family Modiolidae; genus Gigantidas; species Gigantidas platifrons. Next base: position 598,433 of record MJUT01056833.1, read on the forward strand.
ACTAAAATTGATGGACCTATAATAAAAGAAACAATAAAAGTTCAATAATATCCAATGTAATGAGAAGGCAATTCAAACAAAACTATTGTTGTTTAAAGCCATGGAAGCCCACTTTATCCATATCATGGCGAGAAAATGTTATTTTCGGAAAGATGGTGACGATTCCTGATTTATTTAGATAATTATGGTGTATGTGACCTTTTTTATACATTAGCTGTCATATTGCGTAACTTGCACTACAAACATTCTTGATATCTACTGTAAACATATAAAATGCAAAATAATGTTGATTTATTATCTGAGAATCTCCGCACTAAAATTCGTAAATATTTTAAGTTGGTCAATATATACGCGATAATATATATAACGTCTGTATTCTTCAGTGTATTTAACCCGTGAATTCTAACCAAGTGTGATATCGCAAACGAACCCATTCTAAAACGGTATGGAAATTGTCACAGGTGACATGAAGAACAAAAATATCAGAACCCAAACATACACTATAGGAGGACTTATTGTATACCAAATTATAACTCAAAAATATATAATACACGTAGGAGGAAGAACTGTCCAGACATTTATATACTTTACGTACCTAATATCTGCCAGAGATAATAAAATGATATACAGAACACCAGAGGGTGGGTCATCACGTCACTTATACTCCACATACATTCACCAATCTTATTAGCATCAGATGACATCAGGTTGGTAATCTCACCAACAGTTGTAAACTTCTTCGCTGAACTGGAGAGTTTCAGTGTCTATAATTAATTAAAATGATGTTTAGTCTATCTGTAATACTAAAGATATAGGTATGCAATTAATTTAGTGCTCACAACGCGTTTCTGGAACGACCTGCATCAGGTATGCCCAAAGTCAAAAGATTGGAAAACCAATTAACTTACAAAAAAAAGTAAACCAAAGGGTATCAACAGTATAACCAAAATCGGCAATGTATTGCTGATGAGGAGAACATTAGTGATGATGAGGAGAACATTAGTGCTGATG
>MJUT01056833.1:638654-655321 GCA_002080005.1 Gigantidas platifrons
CGATAGCGATCATTTTTCGACAAATCTTACCAGAGTTACATCCCTTTTTATACTTCAAAATTGCTAATATTTTGGTTTCCAAATTATAACTTGTGAACAAAAAGTCAGATTGAAACTAGGTTTGGTATTAAGTGTATCTCATGAATATCTAGGTCAGGTTCGATAATGATGATTTTTCGACAAATCTAACCAGAGTTACTCCCCTTTTTTTACTTCAAAATGGTCCTTGGATGGTCCTCTTTCAGAATTATGAGAGATACAGGCTCCCTGACCCTCTAGTTTACAGTAGTTTCAAAATTTAATCTTACGATGTAACCTTGGCGTCGGGGGACCAGTGGCCAACGGCCTTTTATTTGAATTATTAATTGGTTGATATATTATCAATTGGTCTGTAGTATTCCATAATGAGTGATTGATTTCATTTCATTTAACATCGTTTATAAATAAACTCAAATCCCCTCCAATTCATTGATTGATTGATTGCTTCTTAACGTCGAGTGAGCAGTATTTCGTGTATATTGAATTAAAACAATAAGTAATATAGGTGAACGTTGGCTTCAGTGTCGTCCTACTATTTGAAATTTGACTACCACAATGAATATAAAGGGACTATAGCATAGCCAAAACATACTAGTATCATGGCTTTCGAAGTTTATAATTGGTCAGTTTCCCTAATCAGCTGTCAATCATAATTACATAGGCATATCTTGAATGTTCTAGTAATGTTTTCTTTCTAATTATTACAACATTATAAAAAGTAAGGACTTCCGTTTAATATTATGTATGTCATAAGGTGGATTCTTTTGATTTTGATCAGTTAAAACCGTAGAGTGTTTCGACATTAATCGGATAAAACTTCATAAAAAGTGCTTCACTTATCATTCGATTTAATGGTTACTTTCAATTATAAAACCAAGCTAAAAATAGGCTTAGGTTCAAATATTTGTCATCGTGTTTGTTGACAAATTATGTTCCCTGTAGATAGTTGTTTTTCATCAGACCATGGAATACGCACTTTTATCCCTCAAGTTTATAGATAATTAACAGACTCAAATTGCAATGTATTTACTTCCCCGATTCATGTCAAAATCGTGCGGATCAATGTTTCATATGTCTAAAGCAGGTGGTTTGTAACCATGATATGAATATGTTATATATGAACTGCATGTCACAACAGTTGAAAACTAATGACTTATATAAATAGATTTAATATTTTCACCTCACGACTCTCCCAAAACCAGGACCTAGATTTCCGACATCTTTCCTTTGTTATTGTTGAATGTCACGTAAGCAGAATTTCGGCTTAATTCGTGACGAGAACAATTTAAGAAACAACGAGCTTAGTAAAAGGTCGGCCTTTGAACAGACGCTTGGCTTGCCAAAAGGAAAAGGATAACAAATATGGTCGGAAATGTTTGCCACCAAAAAATGTCTCTAAGATTATCTTAATAAGAGCTGCTGATTATTAGTGTAGGAAGTGTGAAAACACGTTGTCGACTATAGACCACGGACATAGTTTACGTATAATAACTTGACAACCTCTACACCTTCGACATGGCACCTCCTATCCGCCAACTGGGAACGGTCTGGACTGCTCTGATGGTTGAACATTGGGAACTATAACCAATACCAAGGGTAGAAACCAGAGTACCCGGCGAAAAAACAGGCAATGCCTGGTCACAGTAAAACTGTGTCACACAAGTGTATATCGGGTACACCACGTATCCGAACACATTTATTTAGGGACCGTCGTGGCCGTGATCATATGGTAGTTGGATTTATCTATACAATCAGTGCCTATCACCACTGATGTATGTTCGAATCTCGATCAGGGCGAGGTGTACAACATTATGTGATTAAGTTTGTCAGTGACTTGCGACAGGTCAGTGGTTTTTTCCGGTTTACTCCACCAATAAAACTGACCTCCATGATATAACTGAAATATTGTTAAAAGTGGCGTTAAGCAACATCAAACAAACCGAACAAATTTAACTATAGTGGCGATAGGCACTCAAACAAGAATAAAATACTAAAATCTCGGCTTTAACAATGAATTCAAAATATTCACGGAATGATTGATGATAATGCAATTTCCGTACAATAAATTATTACAAACATGATTTTAATGAAAACTTTATGAATAATCATTTTAGAAATGTCAAACAAATTATAAATAAATTACTGTTATTAATTGTAGACTAATGGAATGATTACTGTTTGAACATTTATTGTCAACACGTTATCGTTCAGGTTAATTTACCATCATATTTCTTAAAGTACGAGTGTCGATTCAATAATAATTTTTGTTCCATTTAACAATATTAAATTAGAAATGGGTTAATATTTGATTAATATTTCAGCATAGAAATGACCTGGTTTCTTATAATGTGCTACTTTTCTGAATGTATATGTGTTGTAGAGGTATTGATTTGATCTCTGTTCTAAATTTATTTTTCATTTTTCCGACTTTCCTGCGTACTTAGCATATTTCTTTTTATTAATTATTTGTGATAGAAAAACTGGGATCGGACTATGGGCGGAGGGCAACCTGGCACTGGGGTCAGCCTATGGGCTGAAGTTCTGTTGGCACTGGGATCAGCCTATGGATTGAGATTAATTTGGCACTGGGTTCGGCCTATGGTTGAAACATACCTGGAACTGGGATCGGCTCATGGTTGAAGTTTACCTGGCACTGGGATCGGCCTATGGTTGATTGAATGATTTTTGGTGTTTAACGCACTTTCAAAAATATTTCAGCTATATCAGGGCGACCAGTTTTAGTGGTGGAGGAAGCCGGAGTATCCGGAGAGAACGACCGACCATGGGCAAGCAACTGGCAAACTTTATCACTTGTGGCTGCGAGTCGAGTGCAACTTTTTTTGTAATTTACAAAGCCGGGCGCGAACCCACACCGTATTGGTGATAGACTTGTATGAGTTGTTAGATCCAACGATTTAACTCATTGGGCCACCCGGGCTCCCCTATGGTTGAAGCTTACCTGGAACTGGGATCGGCTTATTGTTATTAATACTGTTATAGTGACAGCCGGAACCTTTGAACCGTAATGAAAGCGAGAGGTTTGGCGCTTTAAAGTCTGATTCAACTTGACGAGTTATTACGGTTTTCACAGTTTTCCGGTTGGTGACTTCTTTTTCTGTTAATATTCTTATGAGTTTTGACTCTCCCTTTGGAAGATTGTTCGGTAATTTTGTTATTACCCTTATCAGCATATGGATCGACGTCAACTTGGCACTGAGATCGACTTCTGGACGGAGGATATCGTGGCCGTGAGATCGGCTTATGGGCTGAAGTTAACCTGACATTGGGATCGGCCTATGGTTGAAGTGTACCTGGCACTGGGATCAGCCTATGGTTGAAGTTTACCTGGCACTGGAATCGACCTATGGTTGAAGTTTACCTGGCATTGGGATCGGCCTATGGTTGAAGTCTACATGGAACTGGGATCAGCCTATGATTGAACTTTACCTGGCACTGGGATCGGCCAATGGACGGACGTTTACCTGGCACTGGGATCAGTCCATGGGCTACAGTTAATTTGTCACTGAAATCGGCCTATGGACGGAAAGGTTACCTGACACTGGGATCGGCTTATGGGCGAAAGTTCATTTGGCACTGTGGTCGACCAATGGGCGGCAGTTAATTGGACACTGAGATCGGCATATGAACGGAAGATTACCTAGCCCTGCGTTCGGCCTTAGTTGTTTCAAACGGATCATCAGAAGCCGTAATTTGGATGACAGGCTATGCAATTGCACAAATTATAAAGGACAAAAAAACAAAGAAAAAAAACCCCCAAAAAAACTAACTTTTTTTAGTAGTCGACACAATGCTACATAGAAAACTGAAGATTGGGAATCACGAATCTCCCTTAAAACGGTCAAGTGTTATGGATATGTAAGCAATTCCTGTTCCACTAGTGACATCCTTCATGTTACAACTTCAGTAAATAACAAGAACATCATCTGATATGATAATCGGGAAAGACCAGTATATATAAATAAATACAAATAACAAATCAAATATGAAACAAATGGGAATAAAAACCAACTGTAGCGCACATGTATTTAAACAACACAAATCCCATTGAAAACCGGGGGCAAACAGTTTCTGTTCTATCGGTAATAATTCATTAAGGGAAAAAGGATGTCATTGTGATTACAACAAACGGTTCACAATGCAACTGAAATAAAGAGAATATAATGCAACAACCATCAGCGACAACTTATACTAAATTGTTTCTCATAATGCACGTTGTCTTTTACGTGCAAGAAGCGTGGCATTATCCATGCTTAGACGTCACGTCCTAAGTATGCACAGTAATGCACATATTTAATTTCCACAAGATGTTTATGTAATAAACGAAATCAAACCGAAATTCGGAACTGTCTCTACTGTAACTGTCTTTATTGTCACAACTTCATGATACAATAGAGCCAAAAGTGTATCAGTGGAAGTGTATGGGCTTCGTTCGTCAGGGTAAAGATATTCACATGTTTAGCGTCAGGAATGATTTAAGAAAACGGTTAAAAGTTTCATATTCAACCTCTTGCATTGACTTATGTTAGTAGTTGCTATTATTAACATACTATCGTTGTGTGATGGTGTTATGGTAGATTATCAAGAGAATGAGTCGAGTGCGATGCTTTCTTTTTTGTTGTCATATCAACACTAACACGTAATCATCTGGCATAATATTTTCATCAATTTTTCTGTACCACATAGAATATATATCATTGATATCAAGTAACTAATTTAATATGATCTAAAAAAATATATTTGATAAAGTGTCTGTCACATCTTTATATAGAGTAAGTGGGATTACATTTAACTACTAATATATTTTATTTCATATCAGTTCTAAATTCGACACTTTCATTGGTGTAGAGATGGTCATGTGTCATGCATTAATCTGCGTTAAAGAAATTCACCAGTCATTAACATGATAATGCCCGCGGGCATTATCATGTTAATGACCGCTCGAGGTTTTAGAGTTGCGACGTCCCTTTTTCAAAACGCAACGAAGACGTACAGTTGTCAATGTAAGCCAACATTGTACTAAAATTAGCAAAATTATTTAGAAAGTCTTATTTCCTTCAATGAAATAAAAATAATAGTTACTTATGTATAGGGCATTATCATGATAGATAAACTGCCCTTGGGACAGTAGTATTGACTTCAACACTGATAATGCCCTCGCCTGCGGCTCAGGCATTATCACTGTTTCAGTCAATACTACTGTCCCTTGGGCAGTCTATAAATCACGATAATGCCCTATACATAAGTAACTATTATATAAATACTTTACGTTTATATTTTCTCTATTTGTCTTTGTTAGTCAGCCGGTCCATATGTATATGTTATCTGGATGTGAATTGATTGATACCGAAAATATCAGCCTGCCGAGCCAGAATATGAAATTTGTTGGCGAGTGAGCAAAGCGAACGAGTCACAAACTTCATATTCTGTCGAGCAGGCTGATATTTTTCAGTATCAACTATATTCACATTCAGATGACATATTTATCATCCTTAAATCAACCATAAACACGGATACATCTATATTTGTATTTTTCGCGGGAAAAATTACATGATTCAAAATATTCAAAATACGCTTCCCCAAAACCGTAGTTCATAAGTAGTTTGCAAAATATACCATTCATTTTTACAGGTTTATATAAAGGTTAAGATTGTTGGAATTTCCCTTTAATGGGGATATTCATTTTTTTTTTATTACAAACATCAAAGTCACCCATTTTCATTAAAGGTTTTGCTTACCAATGCCGTTCCGGTTTAGAAAACATGACGGTCACAACCTCCTTTATGACGTAATAAATTATGACGTCTGAGGAGAGGTTATCAAGAATTGTGTAAAGTACATTTTTGTAGGACGATGTTTGTTGATATTTCTAACGCGACAGTTCTTAATTTGATATATGTTTTAAAAAAATAATGTTAACTAGCTAATGGTGTAGATCAATTTTATTTATTTTTGCCATCTTCACAGGAATTATCGTTTAAATGTTAGGAGAATTTGGTGATAACTCCTGCTGATTGTTGATAAGTCCTGCTCAGCTCATGCGGACTTTAATACGAGTTTTGTTTATGGAGCCAGCATGTAGATATAGCCGGAGGGAAGGATGATAAAACAGTATATAGACCGGTCCATATAACGTCTTCGCTTAGATTCACCATTATGACGTCAAATTTATTTCCAGTTTCTTCGAGTCTTTATTTTGGGAGAAAATTGGGCTTGTTTTTGGAGGCGAAGTATAATATAACAAATAGTTCACGGCACTTCGGGCCAAATGGCAATTTATGGACCGGTCTGTCACCGGTCCATAAACTGCCATATGGCCCTCAGTACCATGAACTATTTGTTAAATATTATGAGTATTTTCAGAAGGAAAGAAAAGTGTTGACATTGGCCACAGAAAACGAAATAATTTACATCAATAATTTTGTTTTTGACCTTGAATTACAAAAGAAAACACAAAAAGTTGTAAATATTAATGATGCTTACTTTGAAGTCACGTGGTAAGAACAAAAAAAAAGAAAAAAGAAAAGAAATATATATGAAAGGGAAAGTACAAAAAAAAATATATATATTTAAGACAACAAAACATACTACATCAACTACTGTCCTGGTTATAATTGAATTTACGAATATGACATATTCAGCATCTGAACGGCCAAAAAAAATCTTATTTTTAAAATCAAATTGGTCATTCATGAATACGTGTATTTACTGCCTCCATATCACAAATGTTATGACACACATACTCTTTCAATACTTCGTATGTATAATATAAAGTATAAACATAATATCACATATTTCACACAGATTAATTAAGGAATATTTGAAATTGTTGAACAATTTCCAATATTCCTTATAATTTAATTTTTGCAACAAAATTTAATGATTCCTCGATTTTAATTACGAATATTATACTTAGTAATATATTACTACTATTTAGCTATGTAACGTCAGCCGGTCCATATATCGCTCCGGGCCGAAATGTTATATAAATTATCTCCCTTTGTGCGTAATCCGGAAATCTCTTGTCCGGTCCATTATAATATTTCTGCTTTTTATCGGTCCGGATTTGTTCCACCTTTAATAGTGAGAATTAGCCAACATGTCGGCTGGACGATTTGCGAGTTTGTCCGAGAACGATTTGATTAAAATAACTGATGCTAAGGACCCGGAAAACACAAAAAATGCAACAAAGTTTGCCACAAAGACATTTTTAACATATCTCAGTGAAAAAGATATACCACAAGACATTGATAACTGGACAAAAACAGAACTTGATGAGTGCCTGAGGACCTTTTATGACGAGCTTCGTAGTGGAAAAGGGGAACTTTATAAAAGAACATCTCTGCTAGCCATTCGTAGTGGAATTGCTCGCCATATCTCCAAAACAATGGGTTTTGACATTACTAAGGGTGTTGAATTTAAAAAGTCTAATGACATGTTCACATCAATGTGCAAACTGGTACAACGAGAGGGTAAGGGCGACATCGATCATAAAGACGGTATTGAACTCACAGATATAAAGAAACTGTATTTATCTGTTGCTTTTAATGTAAATTCTCCTAGTGGCCTTTTGAACAAGGTGTGGTTTGAAATATGCCTGCACTTCTGCAGAAGGGGGAGAGAAAATCAGAGGGAGCTTACCCCGTCAATGGTTGCATTCAAAACCGACGATAAGGGAAAATAATACTTATGTCAAGTCAGGTCTGAGGTTACCAAGAATCACCAGGGTATGTTAAGTTCCGAACAAGACAATAAAACTGTTAGAATGTATGCAAGACATACTGAATTGTGTCCAGTTAATAGTTTTCGTAAATATCTGTCAAAGAGAAATCCTGAATGTCCTGCACTGTTTCAAACACCACGCAATTCCTTCATGGAGTTTGAATCAGTTTGGTATGAGAAACGTCCCCTTGGTAAAAACAGACTAGGCAGTATGATGGCGGATCTCTCAAAACTAGCAAAATTATCAACACAATACACCAACCATTGTATTAGAGCGACAACTATAACAGCATTGGACGAGGCCGGGTTCGAAGCTCATCATATTATTACCGTTTCGGGACACCGCAATGAAGCATCTATCAAAAGTTATTCAAGAGATACTTCGATCGCTCAGAAAAGAAAAAAATCAGAGACATTAAGTAGTCTTGTTCCAAGCGAAGCTACAGCACCTGACACGAGTAGTGAAAATAACATTGAAACCCATAATGAACAATCAGCTGAAAGTATTGTTGTTCAAGAAAATGCCGACAACGTTATGTTTGATGAAAATGACAATATTGATGAATTATTGTACTTATCGGCATCACAGTCCGAAATGGTTTTACACGATATTACAAATTTTGAAACCGCAAACCAAAAAACAATAGTACATGAAAAAGTCAATAAATATAATGAAGTTCATTGCAGCACAACTACCACAAGAAAACAACCACCCTCATTTGTATTCCATGGTTGTACCGTAAACTTAAACTATAATCAGTGACTGAAGAACATGAAATGGAATTTATTTGTTTAATTCAAATTTGACAATGTTCGAAAAAAAAAACTTTTAAAAGTTCACGTCATGTTAATTGTTATTTGATTGTTTTCCCAAAAAAATTTGTCAATTATAAATATGATTGAAACAAATTATTTTGTTAATATGATGCAACTACATGTACTACCAGAAACAAATTGTTGGATGCCCAAGCAAATATTCAAAGTGTACTGATACTTGTTGATGGTCTTTTGGTTTTAATAATTTTAAGTTTAATCCAAACACTATTTAGTATATATTAGTAATGAAATAGTGAAAGGATATGGAGTAAATGTACATGAGACAAAATCTTAATATATACAAGATAAAAGATAGCAATGGAACAACGCTTTTATTGTTGTTTTTCATCTTGAAGTCACAATGAAGCCTTCAACAATGGGCAAATAGCTCATACTTCATAGTAAGTTAAAGATGGCCCCTAGCACCGGCTTAACCAGAATTCATTGCTAGATGACAGTAGATGTTGATCAAAGCTACATCAGTGTTTTTGCCTTTTCGGTTATATTTCTGGATTGTTTTTTTTACTGTTTGTTAATTTATGGTAGCAGTTTGGTTGGTTCAGTTTATGGTACCTAGGGTAATTTCATATGACAGTTTATGGACCTCCCCTGAAAATTCTGAATTTTCTTTGCCTTCTATCTATTCATCTTACATGTAACTTCAAATAGAAGGGGAGAATGGTACACTACCAAGAAAACATCAGGAGGAAAATACAGACAATCAAAAATAAAAACAAAGAAACTAGAAAGCTGACAAATTCTGACATCAAAATGTTATCTCCAGTTAAAAAAAAAAAGAATATAAAAATGTGTACAAGAAGAACAAACATAAAATGCAAATAACGAACAGTTTATGGACTGATCAGTCATTTAGTATAATATAACAAATAGTTCATGTCACTTCGGGTCAAATGGCAGTTTATGGACCGGTCGGTCATCCCCAACAAATTATATGGACCTAATGGCAGTTTATGGACCGGTCGGTCATCCCCAACAAATTATATGGACCTCAGCTCCGCTTCGGTCCATAAACTGCCATATGACCCTCAGTGCCATGAACTATTTGTTAAATATTATACTTTACGTTTTTATTTTCGCTATTTGTCTTTGTTAGCGCAGCCGGTCTATTTAACGTTATATGGACCGGCAGTGGACTGCCTCGTTTTCGAGTCTTTATTTCGGGAGATAATTGGGCTTGTTTTTGGACGCGAAGTATAATATAACAAATAGTTCACGGCCCTTCGGGCCATATGGCAGTTTATGGACCGGTCTGTTACCCACAAAATACTATATGGACCTCAGCTTCGCTTCGATCCATATAATATTTTGTGGGTGACATCCCGGTCCATAAACTGCCATATGGCCCTCAGTGCCGTGAACTATTTGTTAATTATTTCATGTGACTATTTGAATTTGTCGTTGACGGATGAACACGTTGGTGACGACACAATACCAACCCAGGTTATCGAGTATAACCAAAATTTTCTCCAGGCGGATTAGCCAATCAGATTGTAGTATTCACATCAAATTAAATTATTATTATATATTACGGATTTAGTTTGCTACACAAATTTTCATTGGTTGTTCAACCATGAATGTCAGCATATATTCGGAAAACAGACGGGGTATATATTTCAGCCTTCCAAAAAACAATAGAATAACAACATGGCCGACAAAAATATTCACGCTTCACTGAATCAATATCATAATATTGAATAATAAATGTATATTTACCCAATTAATTGCTGTTTTTACACTCAAAACGGCTGCATGAACAAAACTATAATATGATAATAGGTGTTACCTAACTTGGGACGAAGTCCAATAATTTTTTTTAAACAATATATCGGCGACCAAACTCCGGACAGTTTTCGTATCCGCTACCGAACATGGTTCATAACCGGAAGTAGTAAATAAACTGTATTGTACTATAGCTTTAGTTTGTACATTTTGTTGTTCATGTGCGATGCTTTATTCACGAGAAAAGCCGTCATTAGTTTTATGCATCATAAAAATTATAAACATTGTCGGTCATCTTTGTTTATATTTGTCAAGGACTACTTCACGCTCTATCTCGCGATATTTTGATATATTCTCACGAGAGCTGCAACTTGATTTTTTTCCTACATCCTTATACCCGTTCCTGATTTTATTTATACAATATGTCGTTTTTAGTACTTTGATACTCGTGCCCCTACAAGAGCAATTTTTTACTGCATCGAATTTTTTGCAGAAACCCACTGTAGCTACTGGTCGGGGAGTAGTTCTCGCCAAGAAGCAATTCTCGCCAACTGTCTCATTTAGCGCGATCGCTCGCGAATTTTCGTCTGATTTTTTCACCATCATTAAAGAACGTCGTACCAATCCTTCGTATTAATTTTTATCGAATTGCATTGTGAAATATCGTTAAAATCGGATAAAAACCCTACTGCACCCCACATTCTGTCATAACATCAACAGGGGGTCACGTGTGTTGGTACTCTTAAAATAGAAAAACACATGGTATGATCATAGGAGAATCTAGTGACACCATATTTCCAATATATCTCTACAAATCTTTAAGATCTTTCTGAAAAGTGTCACACTTTGCCTTATTACTCATCCCTACAATCCAAAATACTCACGGTTGCAGAATAAAAATAGATTCCATGTGGATGCAAATGGCCGCCTGCGCATGCACTGTTTACGTCATCAATTACCTTGACCGCTAATTTATACATGGATCCTATATTATCACATTTGGCATAAAACATGGACAAAATATTAAAATTAATTCTAGAAAAGCTGGAATTATTACTTTTCATCAATAAAATGAAAATTATCGGGTAAACCACTGCTGAAAAGGATGTATTTTACGGAATGGCGGAGCGGCGTGGGGATGGCATGAGAGCCTTTAAAACAGAGATGAATAATTATAAGAGTTTTCTACAAACTAACGCAAAAACCTGTTAACTTTTTAAGAAAGGGTTTTAATTTTCTAAAATGTCGTTTTTCTTTCCTTTTGATGCTTTAGCTTCACAAAAACAATATTTTTTGAAAGTTGGCGAGAATTGCTTCTGTTGCGGCCATTTTCTGTTAAAAAACGCAACATCGTAATAATGGATCCCCGATCAGCGTGCGCTCTCCTTTATGAAAATCCATTTCGTAGGTAAATCATTATGGTTCATGCAAAATAATAATGGGGTGAAACAAAGGTTTCTCGACTGTTTTTTTTAAAATATTGGATAAAAAACGTAAAAAATGGCGAGAACTACTCCCCGACCAGTATACATGTATTGCTTCCGGGATGTCATTTCCGGTGCATGAAAATTTAGTCATTAGTATATAGAAAAAATTACTATTTCTACCATAGTTGGGACTTCGTCCCATATTACTACAGTTAATTCCGTCACAAAACACCAGATCGATTCATCAAACTCCTAATCCTGACCTATGTTCCACGGCTGTACCATAACAAACTTGAACATCATGTGCAATACACAAGCTAAGGCGTGTTAAACGTTGCCCCTTGAACACTTTCGAAGTAACGGAACAACACCAACTTTTTGTCAGACGTTAACATTTTAAAATTATTGCAAACCCGTTTCCTTCATGAGACACATGAAATATAACGTGACGCATATTTTGACGTCATCGTAGAAAGAACGTCACAGGTACGGAAAGGGACATTTAGAAAAAAAAATGAAAATGAAAGACGCAAAATATTTAGTATTTTTAATATTTTTACATATGAATTAGGACTATGTAAGTGGTAAAATAAAACAAAACGGAAAATAAAAACAAACAAACAAACAAAACAGAAAAAAAAACAATTAAAAAAAATGCATGCCATGGATGGATGACTTTTTTATACGATAGTTGGGTTCTGTATTTAAAAAAAATGGTTAAATCCGTAATATATCTGTTATTCAGATATCAGACAGGGTATATAATGTGACATTCCCGGCTTAGGATATATATTCCCTCAGGGAATATATATAATAAGCCGGGAATGTCACATAATATTCATTTAAATAGATGAACATGAATGTTTGACATCACAATTGTGCTTGCACAGTGTGGGAACGGAAATATATAATTGTCGACAATTGTGGGGTCAATTCTGAAATATAGGCAAGTACCTATACACAACAAATCATCAAATATGCAAAAATAACGGAAATGGCAAAGAATCGGGAGTAAACTTTTTCTATACCGGTTAATCGATGAACTAAGAATCCAGAGTATCTCCTAACAAGCTAAAGAGTTTTTTAAATTCCATCAAAGAAACTTTTTCAAGCTGAAAAATTAATGACGATCAATGATTTGACACAATTAATTGGATATTAAATTAAACTATGAGAGTGTCAAATTAACTTTATTATGAAAACTAGAGAGGAAAATTCCCAATGAGCTTTCACAAGAAAAATAGACTATCGATGTTTTGTCATATCTGTTATTTTTGCACTTTTACAAGTTTGATCTGTATAGGTATTTGCCTAAATTCCAGATTTGACCTCACAATTATTGACCATAATATATTTCCGTTCCCACACTGTGATAATAGTGAATTACGACATTACAAATTCAAGTTCATGCTTAAATCAGGATTTCTTAAAAAAAAAAAAAAAAACAATAATCCAAAAAAGTATATTAAGATAAGAATATTAACCTACATAAAATTAGCACGATATTACTGAAATATTGTTTATGTGTATGTATTGTAGATCGTTGTTTGTCCTTTTTCTTTTGGCCATTGTGTTGCCTGTCCTTCGATTTACGGCTTCTGATTATCCCCTTAGTATTACGATATCAATAGCAACATCAAAATCGCATTAAAAATTTTCTCAGTAGATTTTTTTTTTAATATTGATTTTACCCCCGTTTTTAGTAAGATTCGTGTTACTCGATATTTAGTTTTATCTGTATGTTTTGTACATCATTGTTTTTCAATTTTCTTTTGGCCATTGTTTTGCCTGTCCCTCGATTTACGGATTCTGGCCATTCCCTTGGTATCTTCAAATAGTATGGATATTTTGAGAACATGAGTGACTTTCGTCGACATACTGTACATTCACCTTTGGTGTTGATTACAGTGTTTTGTCGTATACAGCTGCTTTCTTCGTCTCATTAGCTTGTAGAGAAACATAGAAATGTATCGTTATGTTTGCCAGTTTATATAATAACATAACGTTCAATCAATTTAATGAGGAAGTAATATTAATTGACATTTCTATTCATTTATAAGGCTATACTGGATGTTATGTAAGATTTTCCCTGATTTTTTGACACCTTTGATATGTGTCTCGAATATATAGTTGATTTTGACGAATCTATACACGTTTTGTATGACTGATATAAAGAAGATGCAACAAAATGAAAGCAAAAAATATATATATATCATACTGTCCGAAGAATTCCACAATCAAATATTAAAATCGTAGACAGAGACAAGATCGATGAGAACATAAACATGATATCGGCAATATCATCATGGTTGGCTCATATATATCATAAGTTTTCTTAGATTTTATTAATAAAACTCGTTAAATAAAGAAAATAAAAATACCAATTCAGTTCAATATCATGAGAAAAGTAAGAGGTGTTTCAACTCTTGGGGAAATTTGAGAACTAATATTGTCACGTATGTCATAAGAATTGTGTTTGTGTGACTTAATAACAGTCGTCAGTTATTGGAAATATAAAGTACAATCTGTGGTGTATATCATTTGTCAAAGTCTAATCGACAGATGACACACAAAACCGGTCATCGAGTATAAAAAGAAAATTATCTTGGAAAATTGACAACATCTTGAATCAGAAGATCTTAGTGACCAGTGATTTGTTGAGTGGTCGTTTGATGACCCAATGCAAGGCAAATGTTTCCAGCCGTTATATATCATGTACTATTTTCCCTGTGGGAATCTACTAAATATTTGGCTATAATCTATCCCATTCCAGTAACATCTTTTTACCGACACGATTCTTTGTCTGCAAGCTTGTTCTCGTCACGATTATATCTGAAATACATGTACAGCTCTCTTAACGTTAAACAACAGCCAATCAATAATCAATAAAAAAACAAAACAGAAACAAAAAGCAAAACAAACAATACACAAAAACGGTATCGTCCCGTATTGATTATGAAATGTCAAATTTTTAGGTTGCTAAATTGATGTTATTTAGAAATTGAATGGATATCTCAAAATAGTACACTATTTAGAATATGAAATTTATAATTGTTTCCCAATGGAATCCGTTTATTTCCTAATGGAAACTATCTGTTTATGTAAATATCTAAAAATGTGTTATTTAAATACTACCAAATATTAGACAATAACAATGCATTGACTTGACATAAAATGTCAGTGCACTGATATTGTCTTTATACTGCAATCATTAGTGACATTAATGTGATATTACTACCAATATTCAAATTATTTAAAAAGTTAGTTACCCCCAACTGATTTCTAAATATTATAATTTAATTTAATGCTTTATTTATTTATAGAGGAATACAAACAGCCGAAGGCTACAAATTTGGTCTCCTCAAATGTTATAAACAGTCAGTGACCGTTTATCACTTGTAAATATACTGTCAACGCATTTTGACTGCTCAAATAGAACGATTGCAGTATAAAAGTAGATATTATCTTTATGTAAATTGGCATTATTCGAACAAGTGATTAAGGAAAAGTCCAGCTATATTTCCTAGCCATTTACACGAAATTGACAGAGAATTTCCCAAACACATTAATTCTGTGTAATCTAACGCTAATATACTTTTAATCACCCATGATTTCCCTTGAAACACAACATTAATCATTAGCAAAATATATTGGCCAATTAAATATGATTATTTAAATGGAGTAAACCTATTTTCTATTGAATTTCACCATATTTCCCGTATTTATACATTTAAAAGGACGATTTATCATTTCGATGTGAAATATGCAGATAGGACCTAATTTGTCGTCTTTAATTAATGTCATTTAAATTTATTGATGAAATATACATGTAATGGAAAGCATACTCCGCAAAATGGATAAACGAATATTTCTGTCCCTGATTGAATTGTAACATGGAAACTGTCAGATTGCTTTTTGTATCTACATTTCTTTGATTTGTTACACGTTTCCCATGCTTTCTGATTGATTCTAAAAACAGGAATTTATAAAATTTATATTTCACTAAATTAGTTTCACATGACAGCACAGTTCCATAAAATCAACGACATATTCAATTACAAAACAAATTAAGCATCCATCTTAACATGGCTGTGAAATTTATGAAATTATCAAGTTCTGGTTGATAAATTGATCATTTATCTATTTGATTGATTGCCTGCGAGATATTAATTGTTTGTTTAATTGTTCTTGTGAAAATAACTAAAATACTGTTCTCATGAAAATAGCTAAAATGCTACGAATTGATTTACTCGGTTGATTTTAATGAGAACAAGTCAACAAACAATTAACAAATACATGTGGATGGTGTGATATATACATGTATGCAACCTTAGAAAGAGCAACTCAAAAGAATATTGGAAAATTTTAAATAGAGGAAAAACGAAAACTGCACCCAATATCCCAATAGAAAGTATGTGGCAAAGGATGTCCGGATTTGTTCTGTGTTTTACTTTCTCTTATTAAAACGTATGTAAACGGAGCAGACGTGTTTTTAATAGGAATCATTCACCGCTTCTCCCGTTTGGTGACGCTACTGTTCCATAAGTGGTTAATTGTGCGTTTGAATCACAAAGACGCTTGTATCCTAACGTTAACCTAATGACGGCACTGAATTATAAAACTTGGATGGTGCAAACATTGAATCTTAACTAGTACAGCGCGGGTGATATTACCTGTTAGAAGTATAGATTTAGTTGACGAGTATATGTAAAATAAAAGTATTATCTTTAAGTCGCAAGAAAAGAGTTTTATCATGACCATATTAAGAAATAAAACGGACGTTTACAAGCCATATCGGCATGTACCTTGGTGTAGCCTATACATGTTCATAAAAGGTCTACATGATGTTTGGTTACTCACACTGCAATACTGATGAACTTCATTACAATATTTTAAAGTATACAT
>MJUT01056833.1:676504-721972 GCA_002080005.1 Gigantidas platifrons
GACTTATGATAAACTATAAAATAGTCATTGTATTGTCTTTTCTTCGACTTATGATAAACTATAAAATAGTCATTGTATTGTCTTTTCTTAGACTTATGATAAACTCTATAATAGTCATTGTATTGTCTTTTCTTCGACTTATGATAAACTCTATAATAGTCATTGTATTGTCTTTTCTTCGACTTACGGCTTCTGATTGATTATCGCTTTGATATCTATCTTCAAACATGTCTTGAAATACTAAAAAAAAATAATATATATGCTTTCTTTGTAGTAAAGAGATATACCATCTACCAGATATGACAACATGCGATATATGATCCATTCTTCTTGGAAATACTGGGGTATACATATATGACATAAATCTGTATTGTGTTGTAGGGGTTCAACTTTCTGTAAGTGTTGTCTTTAAAAAAAAAAATGCAGACCAAATAAAATAAATAACTGATTTAGACAATGGAAGCTTCGTCTGGATCTGATTTGTGATATACATGTGTCACTAATATATGTTTCTGTTCATATCAATGTATTTTTAGATCCATAACCAATATAAAGATGAACCTAATTTATGACGTTTGGTCCGACTTCAGTGCTCCGAGTTCATAATCACATCACACAATACATCCAGACTTATTGTTTTTATTAAGCTTGTTTGGAACAATTCATATTTGATTAAGCTTAATATAATTCCCGGCGGATACAAAAACAGTTAATTTGAAAAAGAAATCCTAATTACAATGGCTTGCACATAAGGGAATTTTATATATTGTCATTTATTTGTAGTGCAATATATTGACTCCAGGAATCATATAACAGTACAGTTCCTCGACAGCTCTATATAGTTCTTTAGAACAAATTTCAAATTTGCTTGAACTAATTGCACTTAACATGTCACCCTCTCAATAGGTGCAGGGTTAGGAGTATTTATGATCACTTTTAACCTCGTCACTTTTTATTGAAGTACCTGAACCAAGCCAGGAAAGTGAGCGGCCACGTTTAGTTAAAACATATTTTATTTGCTAAATATAACTAATTGGGATCGGACACAAGTTTTCCCGACTTATAAAGTGTTCTTCCAAATACAATAATTTACTATATATCATCTATATGTGTATTATAGATATCAGTTTTACCTCTTTCTACGATTTTTCGATTGGACTGTTCCATCGGTGTGTGGTATTTTTTTCAACAATATTACAGTATTGTCGTGTTGATAAGCTTTATTGGTTGTGCAATTATAGGTATAAATCTACAAAAACCGACAAAAATACTTGAAATTTGTATCGAGTGCACCTCGCCATGTGATGGGATCGAACGCACAACGATCATGATAAATCACTGATTCTATAGGAATATGTGATCCTACTACATGTACCATACGATCATAATGATACTGAATGAACAGTGTAAATTGACGAATTCATATATCCAGAATTTTGAATGTCGAAACGTTCCGAAATATGTTCAAACGATGATAATACCAGAGAGAGATAGGACATTACGAACATACAAAATGAAATATTATATATGTGTATAAGCTGACCAGTAAGCTAGATTTATATCTTTTTTTTTTTTAGATATAATGCGGTTTCATTTCGCCAAACACCTTAACCATGAATAAATCAGAGAGAATGCAATGTGGTCGATAAGGCATTTCAATTCTAATAAATAAAAACATTCTCGTTAAATGTAATCATAAAATATTAATTATTGAATTTTCGATCTGACACTAGTCTTTTATTAGAAGAAATATCGATGTGGCTTTAAGACATAGTTAATTATCCTAGAACTAGAATAAACATTGCTATAAAGTTGGTCAAAGAAAGAGAATAACATTAAAACGTCGTCACTACAGGTCAGATAAACCTTAATACACGGCAAACATATACTTACCGCCCTGAGGATGATGATATAATTGTACTGCTTGCTAAGAAGAGTTTGAAGATACCAAAGGGGTAATCAGAATCCGAAAATCAAAGAAGGACAGACAACACAATGGCCACAAGAAAAAGGACAATCAACGATCTATAAAATATAGGCACAAAACTAAAGATCAAGTAGCATGAACTCCACTAAAACAAGTAGTGAACTCATCTGATAAACCTATATTTATGGTTTGCTCAGATTATATTTTGTACCTCTTGGCAGGTTATTACACTTGACATAAAATTATAGAAAGGAAGGACATGATTGACTGTTGATTTTTGTGATATCTGACAAACATTATCTTCAGGCAGCTCTTTAACAACTTTATCACAATGGATGCCGCTTAGGGTTTTTCCTAAGCAAAATTATATATGCATAGTAAGATATATAGTTCTGCCCTTTAATTCCTAACATTATTTATTATTTTAATATAATCTTTTTATAGAAGTAAGACATAGTTTATGCACTGCGGAATACAATGATGGGGGTTTTCGCTGGTTGTGAAGGAAGAATAAAGTGCCAAATTTGGTGGTTGTCATGCTATACTAGTACAACCCTGTGGGTAATGTGTTTAGAGAATGTCGCACACCCTGCACCTTACGACATACATTTAGAAAAATAATAGAGACATTGTAAAGTAACGCTACAAAAGGCTAACGTGTTCGCGCCTATCCAACTTGCCATACTTTGGCAATCAGAAATTCCACTTCCTCCAACGTTTCTGCTCAAATTTAGATATTATATAATGTGGTCCTCAATTTACATTAAATATTTGATGCTGGACCTCAAGCATCCAACAACAATCAATATTGCATATTGATAATATGCATCAGTTCATGATAGGCACGTTTGTCTCGAGTAGTGATGGATGTTACGATTTATTTGCAAAGTTTTCGAATTTATCTACATGTATAATGCAGGGAAATGTAAATATCCTTCCTGGTCATCGCTTGGTGCTGCTACACGTTAATATATATATATCTATGGTACTAAATAGTTAGGTTGCACATATCTTTAGTTATCCTTCCCCATCCAGCACGGACAAGTCCCTCGTCGTTATTTTCTTTTATATATAGTTCGGTGAAAACACTTTGACGTTTTAGTCTTTGAACTTTGTAATCCGGCATGGTAGTTTTGAGCCTTAATTGTTCTGTCAATACTGAAAGAAGTGTTCTACATGTACTGCCAAGAGCAGAAAGAAATGTTGAAATGATCCTACGAGATGAGAACAAAGTATTATTCTAATATTGAATACAAGATATTTACATTTATCGTTATACTACATACTAATTTAGTAATTTATCATGTCATACGGCAAATAATTGTGTACCGATTAAGTCATAAAAACAGATAATAGGGTTCGTTCTGTTCTTTTTAGACAGTTAGGTGATCATTTGTATCTTGAACAACTGCCAGCTTTAATGACTATGCTGTTCTATTATACATGATTGAACCGTGATATATGCATTACATTACTATAGATCAATGATTATATGCTCTTAGTATAGGTTGAGAAGACATTAATTGGTAAATATTTGAATGGATTTTTGAATGAACATTTATGTGATACTTCTGCATTTAATTTGATTTCAAATCCCACTCAGGAGATAGAACATGTCATTATGTGATAAAGATTGTCAGTGACTTGCAGCAGGTCGGTGGTTTCCTCCGGGTCCTCTGTTATCCTCCACCAATAAAACTAACCGCCACGATATAACTGAAATAGTGTTAAAAGTGCCGTTAAACACAATAAATCTAACCTTAATTTGATTATATAATAAATAAATAAATAAATAAGGGAAAGACAGGGGGTATAGAAATAACATATGGATCTAGTTTGTCCAGCTACCTAGATATACGCTTGTATGAAAAACTTACGTTTCTTGGCACGTACAAGACGACTTACACCAGTAAGTGTTTGTTAGTAGTAGGCGATGGTGGCTCGTAGCAAGGCGGAAAATTCCGACGCTATTTATTATATCCCTGTGATAATTAAAATAACTGCCCAGAGGCCAATCGATTATCCAAGTGCCACGCTTTTTACCTACATCATTCATTCTTAGTCAGTTACTTTGTTCTTGTCATCGATATAGCTGAAATATTGCTTAATTGACGCCAACAATAATCAAACTAAGTAACAACAGTTTGTAGGTACCAAAGGGTAATCAGAAACCGTTAACTGAGGGATATATTATACAATGACCGAATGGAAAGGCACAAACACTGATCTACGAAACGCTACACAGAAAACTAAACATATAGCAACACAAATCCCACTAAAAATCCCGGAGTGAACTGAGGTGTTGCGGAAGGGTATTAAGTTCCTTCTCCATTAGTGGCACCCGTGTTGCTACAAACCCGGTGTTACGTCATGAATGAGGAAAGGACCAGCTTGTGATTAGGACAAACAGAACATATCCATGGCATAAATTTGGAATACTTTATTATGACAGAAAAGTTTATGTGATAGTCAACAAATCCAGTTACATGTATATCAACTAAACGAACAATCTCCTCTCACCTCCAATGATTGAACAGAACAAAAAACGCCTCGATATATGACGTTAGCAATACAGTTACTCGCGTTTTATGTATAATTTGGTTTACAGATTGGACGACAGTGAAATGCATTGATAAATGTTGACTGCGTACACCTTAATGCATATCAGTTTTGTATGTATTCATTTTTCCTGAGAAGCGCTGTTCGATTTTCATCATCGGTAAAAAATAAACGTTAGAGAAAACCGAATGAGCAACCAAGTATGGACAATCTAGACACAGACAATATTGCACACAATACACAGAGCAAAGACAAACAGACAAAAACACAACACAGAAAACTAAAATAGATAAACAGTATAAACCCCAAATAAAAACAAGGGATGAAGTCAGTTGTTAACCAAGGGTAAGTAGTTCGTGTTTCTTATAAGACGCCTGCCGTATTACCCATATAGTCAAGTCCGATTAAACTTGTCAGTCATAAAGGATAGAAACAATCTGCATGCAAGGAAAAGATTCATTAACGAAATATCGATTTTATGCATCCAATATAGGACTAATATGAAAGCGTTTCTGTATATTTCGCAAGGGAGGATACGCACACAAATAAAATAGACATGTCTTCGATATTTTTCAATTGTTAAAAAAATAGTCGAAACATTTATAAAAAAATCGATAAGTATTTTTTTTTTTTTTTGTCAAAATGTACCAGAAAATAAAATCTCTTGATGGCCATGGTCAAAGGTCAAGTACAATGGTGAAGGCTGCAGGTCCGTCTGACGTTTTGAGTTTTGGTGATAAATGTAAGTGAAGCATATTTGCTTCCATTTAGTCGAAAATAATATATTCTTGATCATTTTTGTATATTACTGTTTGATGGTTACAGTGGCAATGGTGGACATTTTTTTTTTTTATTTCGAGACTTGACATTGACTGCACGGTCTAATACAAGTTAACAATTTAGAGTGATGGCTTCTTCGAAATACTTCGAACAAAACAATTCAATTAAACATATTTGCGATATCATTTGGACCCATAAACACAATCTTAAAGGACCACATGAAAATAAATACCAACAGTTGATTGCACATCTAGATATGTAGCTCATTTATCAATACATTTAAAGGGGCATTATCTGCCAAATCGTAAATTTTTGTTACCCATAAAAACTATCAGATATGATTGATGCCTTAATAAAACGTGTTTCTGTAACTTATAAATGTTATGAAATGTACGCGCATTGGGGAAAAATCGCAACTGCTCGTGTTTTGAGATCGATCAAGAAATGGACGCCATCTAATTAATTATCGACATTGTTTACGGAGTTTGTCGAATCGTCATTAAATCAGTACAACAATGCACTTATTTCTTATTTTTTGTGAATCTGCTTTTAGTCGGTGTTAATTGCGGACAAAGAACCATGCAAGTTGGCAGTTAATAAGCGACAAAATACAAATTATTCCGTTTTTTCCTGTCACTAGTAAGATCAATTGCATACGGAAAAAGCGAGGTCAAATTATTTGCTTGCAAGCAAATAAGTAATCGATGGTAATTTTCGTTCTCAAAAGGCGGAAAGTGGTTCGATAAGCTGTTTAATGTGACATATTTACCTTTATTTCATCATTTTAAAGCTATTTACCAATGTCAAAAGCATATAATCTTTTTGGTGAAAAACGTAGATAATGCCCCTTTAAAATAAACAAGTTCCAGAAAAACGCTTGGTAGTTCATACCGAAAACGAAAGTAGGAATAAGAAGTGGGAGAATTGTTTTTGCTTGGTATTGTATTATTGAGTCTCCAAAACAAAGCTTTTTTGTGTTTACTGTTTCGTCTTATTTTTCAGTGACTTAATATTAATAATATTTGTCATGTTCGGTGGTCACATTTATCAACAAATCGGCTGGATTCACAAGGGAACAAAATATGCCCCTTTTCGAGCATTTCCTTTACTCCTACAAAACAGATTTTTACAAATAAACGTATCAAAGACAAACAAAATACAAAAGCTAAAGCCCTTAATCTCTCATCGGATATTTTGATGATGTTCTAGTTTACACATATTTCATTGACGTAACAGACATGTATAAACAGAACAACATATACACAGAGAAAAAAGTTAAGCGCCCCCTGATATATTGAATTATAACATGTTACCATGAGTTTCAATTTAAATGCAAATATTGATTTTAACAAGACATGTGTTCCAGTGAAAAGATGTGATCATACAGGTGTGACGGTTAAGTACGATATCGAGATATCATGCACATGAAACATGTCTCCCAAGTATTATCAACAATTCAGTATGCCCACGCCTTAAATATGGGTGTTTTGAAAAATTTATTCATACTCAGAACATGGTACGAAGGCGAATATCGGAGGCGCAAAGATGGAAAATATTCGGCATGCGGTCAACAGGAATTTCCTTCAAACCTATTGGACATATTAACTAGATCAACGGGACGGATGCTACTAGTGGAGAAGGAACTGCTTACCCTTCCGGAGCACCTGAGTTCACACCCGATTTTAATGGGATTCGTGTTACTCGATATTTTGTTTCATGTGTATGTATGTTTGGTAGTTTTCTTTTGGCCATTGTGTTATCTGTTCTCCTTCGATATACGGATTCTGATTATCCCTTTGGTATCTAGAAGCTATTCTTATACAGTAGTCAGTCGGCTTGTGAGAAAACACACCAAACCTACACAGTGAACGACTTGCCAAGATCCGGAAGACCACCAATAACGTCGCAGCGTCAAGACAAGGCACTGTATCGCTTGGTTAGACGGATACGATTCTCAACATGCCCTGTTCTGAAAACACAATGGTTACCAAATACTAGTAGATTTATGTCAGCAAGAACAGAGAAAAACCGTTTGAAATCAGCAGTACTGAAGTAAAGTCGAGTAATCAAACGTCCCATGTTATCAGATCGACATCAACGATTATGTGTGGTATCGTGTTTAGTGAGACGTGGTTTGAATTTGGGAGCTGGCGTAGGATCCATTGGTTTTCCCCTTCATGTAACCGAATGACGAACGAGTTTGGAGACAGAAAAATACGGCGTATACCCCAAGGAACATCAAGTCAACTGTTCCTTACGGCGTTGAAAAACTAACAGGTGATCAATTCATCAGATATGTCTTTACAACCAGTAGTTGTTTTACCCATTTCGACAACCACCCACTAGCTGCAAGGCCTGTGTTTATGGATGACAACTCCAGGCCGCATCGTTCAAGGGCAGTTACAGCTTTCCTTCAAAATGAAGCCGTGACGTCTCTTCCATGGCCAGCCATGATCCCAGATTTGAATCCGATAGAGCATGTTTGGGACATGATAGGCCGTCGTGTACAGGATGGTGTACTTCCTGTACACAACTTACGACAATTGGAAGCAGCATTGCATCGGGAAAGACGGCAGCTGCCACAGCAACACATTCGATGACTGACTGGAGGGTTGAGACCGTCATCCAAGCACGTGGTGTTTTCATTCGATACTGAACTTCGAAGATTAATACTAGTACTTAAAATGAACATTTTAGTGTAAATACTGGCTTTGTGATAGTGTGACAGTCTATCCATCACAATATCACTTCTTTTTTTATATTTGTTATGTTTTCTTAAAGTCAATGTAATGTCCGAACATTTCACATTTGTGTTTCTGAGATTATTTGGTCCGAAATCTTATGACACTAATCATTTCATTTGTCATATCAAAATACAACATGTGCGGTGCTTAACTTTTTTCTTTGTGTATACGTGTAAAAGGAATCAGAAACCAGGTCGTTTCCTTAGAAGAACATACCAACAGGGTAAACATGTATATGCATGCTAATTTAAATTTCATAGTGTTTGCAATATGGATACGATGAAGGAGAAGACAAACATATATCAACATGTAGTTGAAAATGATAACGTCAAAACTGAGTTGAACATGTTAATACATAAAAAAGACAGAAACGGGAAAATAAAGGCATGCTAACATATTAGGGATAACTATTTTTCTTTTGTTAATAAAGATTGATTTAAATATGATTTTATCTTCCTCAGTTTGATAACCTATGCCAAAAATAAGTAATAAATAGTTTCCGAGATATCCAAATATTGTGTAGCTTGAACGCAAAGAGTGCTATGAAATCCAGTTTAAAGTGCCCTACCTTTTTCTTGTTCCTATGTCTAGTGCTATCTTTTCGTAGACATGTTTCCATTCCCGGTGGACCACTTCCCCATATTCGACATGTAATACGTATGTATGAAAATGTTATTATGGCAAGAGGAATGACGTATTGAGCCAGAAATAGAAACACACAATAGTAGATGTAGAAATCCCCCTGTGGCCAATCTGCACTACATATTTTCTTTTCTTTCAATTCCTTGACTGAAAACACCACGCGAATCTCGTAATAAAGAGCTTCCGGTATGCTTGATCCTATACTTATTATCCAAATAACTGCTAGAACAGATATAGCAACCACTTTGTGAACTCCAGCACGTAAAGGGTAAATTACTGCTATGTATCTGTCTATTGCTATTAATGTTAGAGAAAATATGCTCACGTTCACTGATAAATTTTTCACAAACGGTGCCACTTTACACATAAAATCAGCTATAGTCCAACGTTGTAAAACAGCTGTTTGGAATTGGAAAGGTATGGCAAACAATCCAAGAATAACATCAGAAAAGGCTAAATTTGCTATAAATATGTTCGTTACAGTTTGCATGTTTCTTCTAGAAATTACAACGAACATCACAAGTAGATTACCGACCACAGCTATGATGGATATAGTACCATATAACACCGCTAATAAAGCAACTATTCCCTCTGATGCAAAGTACTTCGTGGACATTTTTTGCAAGATTCCAACATGTTCATCTGTCAAATTAAACTTCAATTTAAAATCTTCCCAACTTTCTTCATTAGGAAAGTGTGACATGATGTTTATCAATACTTTCAATTTCCCAATGTGACAAATATTTCCAATGTTTTTTTTATATTTTTTTATAATCGTAAGTAGTATTTTTCACATGATTAACAAAAAAAAAAACCTCCATAAACTAGTACATGTATTCTTTACATGCATACTTATTAAGGAAATCATTACTTTATAAAATCCATGTTTTGTAATTGATAGTCAAATGAATGTTTCCTTTAGATTGAGTTTTTTCAATAAATGTATTCGTTAATCTTCAGTTAGATCATTTAGTTTCCCCTACGTAATAAACCAATCCGCTTTATTTGGTACTGACTGATGCTATATTTCCTCTAGCTTCACATTGATTGCATATTAATATTGGATATTCAGTATCTGGAAACAAGTCGATCTGTTATCAGTCTGATGGCTTCTTAGATACGTTACGTTATACAGTTGTAAAAGTGAATATTTTAACAGCAATCATTTCTAATTTATTCTGTTTATTCCGTTGAACCTATTATAGTTACGAAGTGTTTTATCTGAACATTTAGACTGATAGATTAAACCACATCTATCACAATTATATATGAATGGTTCTGTAACATCGCAACCAATACAATAAATCTGATTTGAATAAAGCTCAGATGCTAATCAACAATATTATCCCTATTAAAAACACCAGAGGGACCACAGAGATAAGAAAAATAGAACTAGGGGAATAATGAAAAGCTTGGAGATAACAAAGGGGAAATCTGAAGCCTTAAATCGAATGACAGACAATCCAATGGTTAAAAGACTAGAGGCTCAGTGGGATGAGCCTGTGTCGCTCACCTTTCATTCTGCTTTGAGGAAAATTAATACAGATCCTTCCGTAGGTGCTTCCCACCAAGTGTCGGTTCATTTGGCCAAGCAGTTTCAGGGAAGAAGATTTTTTTTTATAAATCAACCAGTCAGAAACAAGAATTGCCTCTTGTAGCCATGTTTGTTAACGAATCAGGACGAAATGAGCAATCGTTATAGAGGACCATTCATAGATGCTTCCTACCAAGTTTCAGTTCATTTGGTAAAGTGGTTTCAGAGAAGATGCTTAGAAATCGACCAATCAGAAACAAGAATTGCCTGAGGTGGCCATGTTTGTTAACAGATCGGGACAAAATGAGCAATCTTTATAGAGGACCTTCCATAGATGCTTCCTACCAAGTTTTGGTTCAATTGTCTAAGCAGTTTCAGGAAAGAAAATTGTTTTAGAAATTGACCAATCAGAAACAAGAATTGCCTGTGGCGGCCATGTTTGTTAACGAATCAAGACGAAGATAGCAATCTTGATAGAAAACCTGCCATAGATGCTTTCTACCAAATTTCACTTCATTTGGGAAAGCGGTTTTAGAGAAGATTTTTTTAGAAATCGACCAATCAGAAACAAGAATGACCTACCAAGGATGCTTCCTACCAAGTTTTGTTTCATCTGGCCAAGCGATTGCAGAGGATAAGATTTTTCAGAAATCAACCAATCACAGGGCTCATACACCTTTTTTTGTGAGAAAATTCCATGACTTTTCAAGAACTTTTCCAGGATTTGTTTAGATTTTCCAGGACCAACTTTAAACAAACTGTCAACAACTATAAGTAAAATCTTGAATAATCACTATTTATCATATCACCTTTGCATATGTGTATATGAGAAAGTATCCACCATGATCAGCACACTTGGAAGCCATTTATGCCAAAGTGACCTAAATTACCATCATAATGGAAGTGGTCCGTAGGACAATGAGATAATTACAACCCTTTCAATTTTCTATATAATTTTAACTTAAATCTAGTATAGCTTGTATGTCCAGCTGTCTGTTTGTTTTAAGTTGTTGATTTAGAGATTCATCAAGTAAGAGAACATATCTGTCTTCTTTTTATAAATATAAGATTCTTATAACTACCAAAAATGTCATAATCAAGTATTTTCCAAGCACTGAAACACAAAATACCAACTTAATTACAAATGACAAAGTATACTAAAGGTTTTAAACAATGAATTGAACCTACTTTTATCAGGTTAATGGAAAAAGAAAATATTAAAAAATTATCCAACATGTTTTAATAAACATATATATAGTTGTACACAATATTGTTGTTCAATTGGTTAGTTCTTTGTACTTCTCTTGAAGTAATTCATCTATTTCTTTTACAGATATTTCTTTTTCCTTAGTAGCTCTTCTTAGAGTACT
Organism: Gigantidas platifrons; assembly: GCA_002080005.1. NCBI lineage: Eukaryota > Metazoa > Mollusca > Bivalvia > Mytilida > Modiolidae > Gigantidas > Gigantidas platifrons. The sequence goes on from MJUT01056833.1 coordinate 688,061, forward strand.
AAACTTGGCAATGAGTGTTAGTTTTCCTTGTTTTTCAGCCTTATCAACAAAGTCAACAGCAGAACTTTCTAAAGAGGTTATATCTTTTTATTTCTCTTTTTCTTGTTCTCTTTTTTCGGTTAGGTAAGCATAATATCTTTGCCTGGCACCTGATGCTGCTACTAACATTTGTTTATCAATCTGAATGTTTTGAATCCCATCTACATGCTTTATATTGTCAACAATAATACGCTGGGCTTTAAGATACTGCTCTGACATATTATCAACCATAATTTCTTTATTCTGTGGAAATCCCCCTTCAACTGATGCTTGTCCGTGTGACAATATCTGTAAGGTTTTAAATATCTTCCAGAGAGCTTTGTTGGTTGATCGATTTAAATGGTCATACAAAAATGTATCTAATCTATTTAAGTTCTCTGAAACTGTGAAAGAAGAACATTCTGAACTTGCTTCACTGTTAACTATTTCTTCTCTTAACTGTTTAAATTGGTTAATAATTTTATCACATTCTGTCTCAGCAATGTGATTAGAATCAGTCAAAATGTCAAGGCTATATTTAATTGAGTCAAGCATTTGTCCCTATTATCTATGAATACATTTGTTATCATCCAATCCAAACATCTAACCAGTTTATAAGTAATTGGAGATTTTTCTCAAATCTTTTTCACAACTTTAACAAGAAATGTCCTTACTGCATTTCGAAATTCAAATATATCCTTATCATATATTTGTTTTTCCGACTTCAATAAAACCAGTTGTTTTTTTTTACTACAAAGCCAACATCCACTTTTTCTACAGGCAAATACATCTCTGTTTTTGTTTCAATATTCAGATTCACTAGCTTCTTTGGTGTACTGTTTTTTCCCCCAATTACTTCTGGTATAACAAACCTTTGATTTAAATAAAAAGAGAATATGTGATAACTGATTTATTTCAAAACACGAAACGACATAAATAAATATAATTTTCATTCTTCAAAAAACATCTGATTATGTACCATATATCTACTTTTATTTAAATTTAGTTTTTTGTTATTGTATTTGTAAGTTGTATATGTTTTAGCCATTGTTTTGTAATGTTGTTTTGGAATTTCATACTTTTTAATTTCATCTTGCTTATTTTTAATCTAATGTTTTGTATCAAATGTAAACATTACCTTATTAAAACGTTTTCCTCTGGTGTTTTTTGTTGAATATTTACTAGTAATACCTATTGCTGACAATTGTCGGATGTGAAGAAGTAAAACCATATTCAATCACACCTCCTGTGATGCTATGCATATGTTGCCCTCACACAAATTACAGTTGAATAAATGTAATTCATTAATTTAAGCTAGATAAGTACAATGTACAAGTTCAAAATTTCCATAATTAGGAGGTCCTCGTGGTCGTCATAAGCATGGTTGTTGGATTTACAACTACCTGTGAAATCATTGCCTATCACCACTAAAGGTGTGTGTTTGAATCCAGCTCATGTCAATGTGTACTTGATACAACATTATGTGATAAAGTTTGTCAGTGACCTGTGACAGGTCTGTGGTTTTCTACGGGCACTCCGGTTTCCGCCACCAATAAAACTGAACTCCACAATATAACTGAAATAATGTTGAAAATGGCTTAAAAAACCATAAACCAACCTCAATTATGCAGCGAAATATACAATCAATGACAAATATAGGTTAATTTACCTTTAGGCAGCATTGGCTCGTCACACTGGTATTTTATCAAAAGTGGATACACTACTTTTACAATTGACAAGAATGCATGTGTTTTTACTTCTAGCAATTTATCTGCAACAATGCACTGTATATATTTGTAAGACTTGTTCTGAGGTTCAGTTACTGTTTTGCTTTTTGCTGCGGTAAGAAACTTTGTTACTGATGGTCAAATATCAAGAGCTCTTTCAGCAACTACTATATTCTCCAGCCATCGATGCTTACAAAACCTTAAAGGAAATATGGTAGAGCCTGAAAAAAACCCCACAAACTTAATTCAGTCTAAGGCCATGAGAAAGATGTTTCATGTACATATAATACAGTTACAAATGTATATACAATGCCTACAATAGCAAGAATGATAAACATCTTGAATTTCAAAAATATTTCAGATGGAAAGTTTAAAAACAGGATTCACATTAAAAATTTCTTTTGTAATAGTGTTTTGTCTCTTTTATTAAATGATTAAGAATGAAAAGTAAAATGCTAAATGTTTGCTTAACCAAATTAAACTTGAATTCATCATAATAATAATTAGTCTTTGCAGATACTAAATACTTAAACCTTATACTGGGACACATTATGTATAACTACTATAAATGTATATTAGAATTACATATATTTTTTATCTAATTCTTTGTATATATGATATGCAAATATCATTGACTATCATTATCATAAGCATGCACATCACAGATTCTCAACATCATTTCCCCCAAAAAAAAAAAGCAATTAAAATCGTTACCTGGCCCGTTCAACACAGTTCCTCCTCAAAGTAGATTCCTATCTTGGTCAAGCCACTATTGACTAAGTAATAACACAAAGAAAATAAAAACAAACATGAACACAACTATTTGCACTATTTCATTCTCATGTGTTCTTGTAAGTTTGAATATGAAGATAAGTAAATTAGAAATTATCTAAAGTAGAGCAAAATGTTGAATAAGAGAATTAACTCATTCTCTTTTGACACAAATGAATTAAATATAAAAATGAAAAGTCCCCTCCACATGTACTGTTACTAATTGATAATCAAAAACGATATAAACTATCATTAAAAATGATACATTTGCTTTCAGATTTGTTTTCTTTTTTACTATTTTTTGCTTCAACAGACTTCAATTATAGTAAATGTAACAGAATAAATAAAACTAAATAACTAAAATTTTTTAAAAAAAAATGTTAAAACAAGTAAAAGTACATCAATTACCTGTCACCTTGGTGTAATAATCTCGTCTGGTTGTACTTTCATCAAACAGATAATACATTGTAGATAAAAAGCAATATATTTTCCATTTCGAAGCCTCATGGCCACTTCTAAATGCGCTGTGGATGATATGTAATCCACAACTACAAATATTCAGTAAAGTTTTATGGTTTTCTCTTGCTACTTCTTATGATTTTGTGAAATTTTCAGTTGACATTTGGCCCATCCATAGATATTTGTAGTAAGTTTGAGAAACCAATGTCACCACAAGTCTTATGAAAAGCATCATGCAAGTCTTCTGTAGTGACGTGGCCCATAAAAGCAGATGCAAGGTACCTCGACTCAACCTGGAAAATAATGACAATTATAACTGCAAGTTATGAAGACTTACTATAGGCAACGACTGAGTCGATAAGGTGGGGGGGGGGGGGCAAAGGTCGAGCTGGTGGGAAACACGCATGGAGGACAGACTAAAAATAAATAAAAAGCTAAAACAAGACAAATGAATAGAGACAGCAAGAAGACAGAGTGGGAGCTTTGGTACATGTAGAGAACTACAGACTCATATGGAGCATCTGAGTTCATGTCGGTACGGAGTTTAATGGTGTTTGTGTAACTCAATCTTCAGTTTTCTGTGTATTCGTATTTTTTGTCAGCCATTAAATATTTGTCTTTTTGTTTTGTTATACCTGTATATTTATATCATATATTGTTAATGAAGTAATATATCGTCCCTTTAAGATTGATTATCAATAAATGCAGCTCTGTCTGTAGTATAAACAATCAAAGATGTTAAAATTGGGAGTTGGATTATGTAATTTTTTCGCCGAATTATGTCCCTTTGATGTCAACACGCATTTATTTTTGTGAAATAAATTATGTCAACGGGGGAAAGTGATAAAATAACGTTTAATATTAAAATGCGGTGAAATTTGCTAAAAATAAAAATTGATTTAGCGTATACAACCTAAATCGGATTTTTGAAATTAAATTTCCACTTCAAATAATGTTTTCACGAAGAAAATGTGTTTCTAATTTTATTTAATGCTCATATACCCTTGATTTGATCATCCCTACTAATTAATTTGCACATATTTGAAGCATTTGTGCAAGGGCTACTTCATATAGCACCGTATTAATACATACCGTGTAAACTTTTCTGAATTTTTCATAAATATGATGTTTAGGAAAATCACGCCAGTTGCTATTTATACCTAAATGAATTTACCTTGAATCCACTCCAGAATCTCCCATGAATATCTAGTTGCTTTTTTTGGAGTTGTTGGTTGAGAGATTCATCAAACAATAAAACATATTTCTCTTCGTTTTTTATTCGTCTCTTCAGCAAATCCATAGAATATGGACCAAGTCCAAATGCAGTCAAGTAACGACACTTTGTCTCTCCTAGTGACATTTTTCTTTCGATTTTACTGTCAGGAAACATGTTCTTAAATACTGATACAATGTTCCTATAACTCTTGTATGAAAAATGGCTCTTTACGGTATTTAGAGCCCAATATATTTCTGCTTTCATGACATCATTTGTTGATACGGAATCTTCCAATGTGCCAGCTTTTCAAAAGCTGTTTGGGAACAGATGAGGGTCCATGCTTGATCCACTCGGATATTTTAAAATTGGAAGATAATTTATTAAAAATCTCCGTATGTTTAGCGCTCCTTGTGACTTTTAAGGGCAGCTTCACCAATATTTGAAATATCAAACTCTCTTTGACACAACGAGCATTTTGCTTTGCTCTCACCAGTTCCCCTATCCAACCATTGTTTTATATTCCGGGTTACTTAACCACTTGATCTGAAAATGGCAACTGCCTGGCATTTTCACAAGCCACGTTTTCCAATGCCTATAATCACCATTTTATTTCAAGTTGAAAACACGCCACCATGGATTACCCACAATTCTATTTCCGGTTGCCAATTTTACAAATAATTTTAAAGAAACGAATTTAAAATTCTTATTTTACATTTACCGCAACTGGTGCTTTGTTTCAAGTACGTCTAAAGGAAACAGTTACGACAGAAATCGGCAGAATCTCTTAATTTTAGATGTTTAAATACATTTAATAAAGATTACAACTCAAGTTATAATTTTCCAGAAATATTCAAGGACTTTTCGACAAAATACAGCTTTCCGTGACTTTTAAAGAATTCCATGACCGGTACGAACCCTGCAATCAGAAACAAGAATGGCCTATGGCGGCCATGTTTGTGGACAGATCTGGACGAAATGAGCAATTTTTATAGAGGACCTTCCATGTATGCTTCCTAACAAGTTTCGGTTCATTTGGCCATGCGTTTTCAGAGAAGATTTTGTTTTTGAATTGGCCAATCGGAAACAAGCATTGCCTGTTAATGAATCGGGACAAAATGGGTAATCTTTATGGAGGACCTTCCATAGATGCATCCTACCAAGTTTCAGTTTATTTGGCAGAGGGGTTTCAGAGGAGAAGATTAAAATGTGAAAAGTTAACAGACGACGGACGCCAAGTGATGGCAAAAGCTCACATTGCCTTCGGCAAGGTGAGCTAAAAAAGGAGAAACAATGATCCACAAAACGCTACATAGAAAACTAAAGTACGAACCCTACTAAAAAGTGGAGGTGAACTGGGATGGGTAAACAGTTCCTGCTCGCTCCAGGTTTGTGGTACTGGTCAATATATGAAATGGACATTTTGTTGGACACCAGTATACGTAAATAAACACAAATAGCACATATAATCTGTAAACCCAAGATGGACAATTCCAAAAGTGTAAATGTATGGCTTGATCTATTGGTATCATACCCCTTAATAACAAATTAAGCACTATTGCATTATACTATAGCCACACGAATCGTTACAGGAGTTAGTGCTGGTTTAGAGTTACATAAACAAACAAAGTGAATCCCCTATAAAAATCATGGCAATTATTAAGCAAATAATATGACGAATCAATCTTGTAGAATTCAATAGCAAATACATTGAGCATAGAAACTTGGTTGATAGTGACATATTTATCAATGATTTATTACATGAATTTGGTAATTTGTTTTAGAAGATATTATAATTCTCTCTAAACTCCAAGGCACAAACCAATTGGCTATCAGAGATTACAACAGTTAAAAATTTAATCTCACAAATCCTGGCCACACAAATGGAAACAGAAAATTCATTTTAAACCAAGTTTTATGTGTATGTTTTGTAGATCGTTGTTTGTCTTTTTGTATTTTTTCTTTCTGTAAGAAACAATGCTATTGATTTTATAAATAAAAGGAACCATGAGGAAAGACATCATCAAAACATATATAATAAAAGAAACATTCTCTACACCCACATGTATATTTTTAAAGGGAAACGCATCGTACAAGTATATTTACTATGACTTTTCCTTTGTCATCTATTAATTAAATGATGAGATGAAAACGTTTTAATGGAAACTGATAATGTTTGTTTTTCATTTTAAAGTTTATTACCATGTAACAAGATGCTAACGACACTAAAAATTAGGATATTTCTTCTGTATGAAGAAAAAATATTATGAATTATTTTATTGTCTTTGTTCATATACAGAATTATTATACTTTGTGTAAGTTTCTGTATTGGTATTTGGTACTGTAATATTTTGGCATATTACCTGGGTAATAATTTGGCATATTACCTGGACAATTAGACACTCAGTATTCGGGTTGGGTAATATGTCGCTCAGACCTGGGTAATATTTTGGCATATTACCTGGACAAGACCACATTATTATATAAATGTAATGAGAAATATTGGGTTGAAATATACAGAATTAATAGCATTTTTAAATATAGAAGAAAAAAAACCATATTTTCAATATGAAAAGTATGTTAATTGAATATACGATTATTGAAAAAGAATATATATACAATACTTGTGCACTGTCGAAGCATATAGGTAATATGTGTATGAGGCTTAGAAACGGGGGAAAAGGCGAGGCTTTGCCGAGCCTTTTCCCGAGTTTCGCGCCGAATACACATATTTACCTATATGCTTCGACAGTGCCTATGTATTGTATTTATCCTGCAATTTTAAATCGTAAATAAACGTTTACTGGACGATGATGAAAGTATTTGAAATGATTTTTTCATTAAAACCCTTTAAAAATTCGAAATGGGCGACGTAAAAATACCGCGAACCTCTGTTGATTTGGACGTCACAGATATATGTCTTTGGAAACACATTGTCAATGTTCTATTTATAACTAAACAATATCAAAAAAGAAATATTGGGCAGACTCTATTGGTCGGTAAATGCTGTCATTGCAGGATACATAGACATAACAAATTTTGACAATTATATATGTTACAATATATATATGTAACCTTAGAATGTGTCAAATAAGAAAGAGAAAATTATATGCATATTCAAATTAACAATAAATATATATACTCTAGTCAGGTAATCATTCAAAACACACGATTGGACATAGATGTTAGAGAACACCGAAGTGGCAATAAACAATGGACAATCCAGATAAACAGATAACATAAGGTCCACAAGACAAACAAAACAAAAGCACAACACAATATGTGTTGGATACCACCATACAAAAATGAACAGAAATAACGTAAATAAGACATGAGCCCTCATACAAACAACTGGAGGTAAAGACGAATCGAACATCGTGTTTCTGCGAAAAACATAACGGACATCACAACACTGAAATCATTTCTTAGGTTTTCTGTGTAATGTTTTGTAGATCGTTGTTTGTCCTTTCGTCCTTTTTCTTGTAGTGATTGTGTCGTCTGGCCTTCTTCAATTTACGGATTCTCATTACCACTTTGGTAGGTATCCTCAAATTCTTCAGAACGTAAAGACACATAATAGGGAAACACAAAAGACTAAAACACGGACCCCACCAAAACCTGGGGTGAACTAAGGTGCAGATTCTGCTTATTATAAGACACCAGTCGAGTTACTCATATACACAGTCAAGTCCGGTAAAAGTTTTGACAGTGATAGAGGAAAGAAAACATCTACGTAAAAAGTGAAAGATCCATTGTCATTTGAGATATGGATATTTCGTAAGTCAACCATATTGTGATGACTTCAGCCTAGCATCAGCGTAGCCTTGTTTGAGTACATTTTGCGTTAGCAGTTGAGGTATATCCAGAAAATCACTGTAGTGGGCACAAACTCTAGAATAACGTATGAGTAGTGAAATGTAAACACCATATGCTGGTGAGGCTGGAATATTGCTATTGATGAAAGGGAAGTTGACTATTGGTAAAGTGAAGTCATCGCGTTTGTCGTAGAGTTTTGTTTTTAATGTCGATTTGAATGTAAAGGTCAAGGTAAGAAGCAGACTTTCGAGTATCAGTAGAATCCTTAACTTCAAGCTCATTTGTATAGATGCGATGTAGATAATCGGCGAATCGAGTATTTTTCAGTTAGAGAACTTCATCTATATATCGGAAGCCGGAATTAAAGGTGTGTGATCATTTTCTATCTTTATTCTTGAGAAGCCCTTGACGGAAGTCTGCCTCATAAGAATGTAGAAATAAATCAGCGAGTAGTGGAGCAGAACTCGTACCCATTGGAATACAAATCGTTTGTTGAAACATCCGTCCACCAAACAGGACAAATATCTTGTCGAATGCATACCGTTACATACATCATCGGAACGAGACAGATTTTAGTCACTTAGACAATACTACATTCAATATAGACTACATCGGTTATGTAATGGTCAGCGTGCTCAGTTTGAGTACTGTAGATCGAGTACAAAGCAGGTGACATCATTATCATATCATCGAATATAACTTGTTCTAGCCATGATATAGCTGACAATTTGCTCAGCAATCACTCACTCAGTACATTCAATAAATACAAAAGCTTGGTATGCATGCTGTCGATTTTATGTCTTGCATAAGAAATAATCCGAAATTATCGAAATAAAAGAGAAAGACACATTTTGGTATTCCTGACAAATACCGACCATGTGCCAATATTAATTTCCCTAAATCATAGATCAAGTGGTGTAAATTGTCTCCCATTGAACAATAATGTCAAATATTGTATTGTAATAATTATTAATGAAACATAATGATTTATTTATACTCTTTAAACGTAGTTCTAACAGTATAGCAACTAATTAACAAACTGTACGTTGTTTACCTTAGACGAAAATGAATAAGATTATATGACAGAAAGTCACGGACAAAACATCACATGACTGAAAGTCACCATTGACATTTTTAAACAAATAGGACAAAAAGTAATGATTTTAATTTTCAGAGTAAAATCCCAACTTTGTAGGACAAAAAGTTACCTTAAAAAAATAGTTTTTTGTCATGTCTTTACAAATTAGATAAGGAATTGAAATATATAGAAGTATTGTATTGGTACCCATCATGTATGTCTGTATTGAATATTAATTAATACAAGTCATATTTATGTTAATTGTAGCAATTAATGACAAACTTCGTTTAAAAAATCGGTCTTAGAAGTATTAAACTATAGTGATATTTTGATTTGTATTTCTAAAGGTGATTCTAATTCATATATTAATCAAATATCATTTGCAAACATAACCACAGTAGTACACGTAGCAATCAGTCAATGTCAAATAAACAAAGGCATGTAAATGGCTTTACTGGAATGAATCAAACATTAAATACCAATTGGAAACAATCATATAAACTGTTAAGTAAACATAATAATGATCATTAAATTAACAGGGTATGGTTTCGCTTTGACATGAACTATGTGTACTATCAATAATTAAGCAAAGTGTTCACTTTCTTCCTACTGCCGAAAAATGTGTATCTTGACATTTAATCGTTATAGCATGTTTTCTCTACTCTAAATATTATTTGTGACTTTTTGACTAAGATGTTTCCCCAGAACAGAAAATATGAACTCTCACATTCTGTCCTATCATAAATGTGACGCTATGGCTTGTGACTTTCTGTCCGTTTACCAGAACATCTAACCCGAACGGATACACAATAGTGTATGGATTATGAAACTTATAAAATTATTAAAAACAAATTGTTTTAAGTTACATACTGTTTAGCTATATATAGAAATAGTGTACACAATTTTTATTTTAATTCCTCCCACACGATCCACACCGAAAAACCAGATCAATTTTCCATACACATATTTCCCCTCCCCGCCTGGAAGATAAAACTAATTATTAAAAGTAGAATCAAATCGTAAATTAACACAGACATCCGCGTACAGTAATTAGATAGAATCTTCCATTAACAGAAGACAATTAAATGCATTTGTTTTTACCTTTGTTGAATTCAATTGATTTTTCAGTTCTAAAATGATCAGATTTAATTAAATAGTATTGTAGATGTTATATTATTTTGTGAATATTGGCGTGTGGTACGGGAATTGAACCCGCACCAGAGAAGCTATTTCAATACCATTTGGTTTGTTCTCGAATATATGCAGAGAACGTCCCTGATTCGAAGAGGAGATACTAGGTAGTAAATTGTTTTCCTAAACCCCATGAGTCGCGACGGGTTTCTGCAATAATGATTAAAAAAAAGGATTAACAGTTGTTATTAATTGGGTTTCACTGCTTATTTTGAGCTCTTTAGATTCCTAACCTTATCGAGGGGTGAATTTATTTTGATTAAATAATAAAATATTGTGCATAAGGTTCAAACAATATGACTTATTGGCGTTCTTTACAAGACAAGAACACTGCTCATAGTTACACGTGAGTGTCAACAGTTGACTCACATATGAAAACCACTTAAATGACGGCATCATTTCACTAAGAGGTGAGTTTGTTGGGTCCATAAAACAAAACTAGATTAATAGTTTCATTTATTTGTATAGAAGTGTATGTACCATGCCAGGAGAGTGTACAGTGTATATGTGTGTTAGGGGTATTGAATTTGCTGCTCGTTCGACGATTTTCCACGACCTCGCACAGAACGGGGAGTTCGACCAGATACACATGCTTGTTCCAGCTATAGATAATACCATTCTGAAGTACGATAATTATCATTTAGGATGTCAGAGCAAGTATTTACTTGTAGCTTTAAAGAGTAAAGAAACTCAACATAAGATGTGTTTATTTCAAACAATAGATGAGCAATCGTTTGGAAGAAAACCAAAGCAATATTTTACATTGGTTGTTAAAGGAAAACAAATAGATGTAAAGGAGTCGTACACAAAAGGGGAGATGGTTGCACTGTTGTTTCGGTGATTAAATGTTGGCCTAATAATATTTTCCTAACTTTTATCTGATTCCCTATTCATTAAAACTTTGTATGTGTACATTTACCATTGCGAATATGACAGCTGCCTTGACGGCGGGAAATATATATTTGATTTAAGCATACTCGATTAATAGCTTTCTGTGATTCTTTTATACAGTAATTACGTTTTTATAACACTACAATATGATTGGATTTCCTTGTCCTTCAGTTATTTCTAATATAACACGTAATATGAGAGCGCATCAAATGCCTCGTATTATCCTAAACACGCACATATATACCAAAAGCTTCAAAATATAGCCTGATGTATAATGTGTATAGACAAATTATAAAATCATACCGAATAATTTGTTAGTAACACATACAACATGTATTACATCTTTCGGGCAGCATTACAATATTGCGTCGACCACACACGGACAATACGAACAACGTGTGTCATGAGTGCCTACCCTTCCGGAGCCCCCGAGTTCACTCGAGGGTTTCGAATTCCTTAATCTCTAGTATTCTGTATAGGGTTTTGTAGATCATGGTTTGTCCATTTTTCTTTTGGTCATTGTATTGTCTGTCTATATTCGATTTACGGTGGACTTCTGATTACACCCATTGATATCTTTTAACATTATATGTAGTAATTCCAGTCTCGCGTCGCGGGGGGGTTCCTGGTTGTTTGTACTAGTACTGCTTGCACCGGTATTATCCTATAATAAAGAAACGATATTGTATTCTCTACATACATGTACATTGAACAACATTATTGTTTTAAGCTTTCTATTATTTTTTTCTCAATACAAAATCTAATATCGAATATGATGATGATCGGTGTAGCATTATGTAATTTGTATCAGAGCGTTTCATTATTCATCCTTAGCACTGTTTATTCTCTTTAATTAAAACTAATGGACACATTTTTATTTAGGAAAGCACAACAAACTTTCTATTATAAAATGGAATATTTAAAATATATATATATTCTGATTGTAGTCTTTTGTGAGTGGAAGCGAGTTCACGGTGTAGAATCAATATCGGTCTTATTCGATTACCTTCGGTTATTACAACGACTCCTTTTGGAAATTATGGCACATCTGAAATGATATTCGACCAAGAAAGATGAAAAAAGACCAAGAACATAGGTAAAATCCTCCCAATACTATCTTTTACGGAACAGTAGAATACTTAATTGAATCAACTTTGTCACTGAATTCCATAGTAATCCTACATTTTTCTTTAAAATCATGAAAAAAATTGAAGAGCGCCTTTGTTGTTGGAGCAAATATGTGGAAAAAAATAAGCCAAATGTAACTGATTGGGTTACGTAAGTGTGTTATTCTTTCAATACAATACTTGTTTCATCTACGATATGTGTATGTTCAATGTTTTATAGGTAAAATAGGCCTTACAATCACTTTTTAAAGAAAAAAATGTCAACGCCTCCTTTTGGCTCATCGAAAATGAACAAGCATTTTGGCACCGATTCCTTTCAAACCAAAGAACTTGTACTAAATATTCAATAAAATTTTCTTTTTTTTTGCAGAAAGCCCAATAAAAAACGAAAAAGATCGGAAAACAAACGAGTCATGCGGTTCTATTGTTACAACGGCGAACAAGAATGTACAACATATTGGAATGTCAAGCATAAATATGAGAAAAGCGCCAATTAAGAAACCAAAACTAAAGACTCGTATCGCATCTCGAAAACTATTTGAATTTTCTACAGATGAAAAGGTGACGGACGATATATCGAGCATTATACCTGCAATTTTGAATAAGTTGAAAAAAGCGGGACTAAAATCATAGTTTTGCACTCTACTGAAAACAATACATGACGGGACATTTCCATTAACAAATATTGCATTACGGTTAGTTTTAGATGTCGCACGATGGTATTCATTGGCCAATACCACAAGATTAACTGCAGCAAGATAAACACCAAGAAGTGACTTTGGAAGACAAAACGTACATTTACAGCAGTGCTCCATATCATTTCGTTTTCATATTTCACTAAAAATGTCAGGATCCAAAAGACCCTTATATCTTAGCGATTACTCGCGGTATTATGATCCTTTCGTCACTGCTACCGAGTATTCACTTTTTCATTTTTGGAGAATATTTCGTAGCTGGTCAAATTGCGTGTGATTTCCTACTTTATTGAACGCAAATTCACCAACTCCGATTTATACAGTCATGTATTACTGTATTTGTCACGAAAGAAAGTAATACGTGCCATTCACTCGAAGGAAGCGTTATTCAATATTGCAACTAAAACTACGATTTTCATTGAAAAAAATGTAATCACATGTAATATCGCAGTTACAAAGTATCAATAATGACCAGACATTTCGAACGGAAAAAAAGTCTTCAGTAAAGGAATTCTCTTTCTACTTTAAATTCGTGTATTTCTATCGCCGGTTGGCCTGTTTCACACGATCTTGTCACTTTGTTTCGTTTAATGCTACATTACACTTTCATTAGAGTGCGTAAAACTGATTTTCCGAAATAAAGACATTATAAAAGAGTTCCGTGATCTATCAATTCAGTGATAAATACTTACATTTCAGTGGTTAATGACGAAAAGAAGGCCCGGTGTTAATCAAACTTACATTGTTTTTACTGGAAGAAGTCGTTGTAATAACCGAAGGTAATCGAATAACGCTGATATTTGCCGAAAGAAATTTATTTGATCCTACACGGTGGAGTCTGTGCAGGTTTTTTTTTAAATTGTTTGTTTATATACAATGTATATATATTGACATTGGAATCAAATCCAACGATAAATAGAGGAGGGTTAGGATCCCATTCACCTGTTTAACTCTGTTACAGTTTCATACCTGGATTTCCAACGTCATATGTCGTGGTCTTCTTTGCCTTCAGTGAACTGAGGTGAGAAATTATTCTTCATTTTGTTGACCACATCGGTGGTGCAAGGGCAAGCGTGCTCGCCTCGATTGCTAGAGATCGTGGGTTTGAGCCCAGATCGAGCAAACCTAAGACCATTAAACTTTGTATTTGTTGTATATCCACTAATCACGCAGCATTTAGGTGAAAGAGTAAAGACTGGTTGGCGCGGAATCAGGATAATGTGTCCGATTTGGTGACATGTTCATCCGCGAACTGTTGTTTCAGTGAGCTAGCACTATAAAATCCAACTAAACGTACAAAGCGGGCGTCATCATCATCTCATTGAAATTTAACTTGTTCTCGCCATGATATAGCTGAAAAAGTGCTAACTCATTTGGTTGATATAGTGGAATTGCTGACTGTATAAACTTTCTTTTCATAATGATCCTTGTAACCACCATTATATGTGCAACATTTGATATAAATTGTTTACCGAAGCAGTGTAATTAAGAAATAATTCATGGCAGGCATAGAGTTGTGCAAATTTACACAAGGGTTTGGGCTTTATATTCTAATTTTACCCCGAGCGTGAGCGAGGGGTAAAATCTAAGAATATAAAGGCCCAGCCCATGTGTAAATTTGCACAACTCTATGCCTGCTATGAATTATTTCGATTCTAATAGGACAAATACGTTAATTTTTAACCTTTTGTGAACTATATACACACGGCATTTGGTGGCTGTTCCATTTACCTCCTTCGGAAATTTTGAATTGATTTTGAATTATTTGTTTTTGAACGAGATATTTTAAAACAAAGATATGGATATTAACATGAAAAACATATTTATTGTGTATTTTCCAACATAGATTCGATTGAACAATTCCTGCGTAAAAATATTTTTAAAAAAGTCGGAGTTCATTCGTTCATCATTTCGAGCGCTAACAAGATGGCGGAGCGGAGTTGTCAAACATAATATGGAACACATGAACAGTTGTTAATTGTCATGGATCACTGTTGTTTGACCAAGTTAAAGGTGATGTTTCCTCCAGATATGGTGGCATTTTGGAACATGTTCATTGCAAATAGTGGATTACGAGTGACATTGAGTGTTTGTGCACTGATGAAACTGACATTCGGTCCGTTTTAAATTGATTTAGAAAATTTAAAAAAGGTGCTTTAAAAATCAAATGTAAATAATTTGGAGTTGAACACATTTTTATAATCTGCATTGGAACAATTATCTGTATTTCAAAGGCTTACTTTACATTTGAGAGGAGATGATCACGATGGCATTGTTACACATAGCCGGTCCAGAGAAATCCGAATTCATATGAAAAATCCAGCGCAAATCGGATGTGGCTGTAGCCGATTCAATGTCTTAAAAACAAAACAAGCTACCTTCGCTGACTATTCTTGTCAAATTCGTCTGAGGGGGTAAGTATATTTAAACGTGGCAGTCGAAAAGAGAAATATCTCGGGAGTGTAACGATATAATTGGGTCAGCGAAAGGATCACAAATAAACGAAAAATATTGAGGCGCAGTGGGGAGGGGGAAAAGGACAGATGTTTACCTTGAAGTAAGGAAGAGGAGGGGGCATATATTTTTTGAATGAAACAAGTGCCTGTGAATTCGCCTGTTTAAATAGAACAAGCGCAGGATAAAACTATATTTGATGCCATCGACAGGCAACAAGATGTACCACGATATTGCATATTTATGTCATTCAGGAAAGACTCACCCATTTTGTTTTAAATAATGCATACATAGGAATTATGTTTTCCTGTTAGACGTTGTGTACTTTAGTGTATGGATGTTACCGAGAAAACGCGAGTTCAAGTTGATATCTCGTCTTTTGTGGTCTGCAGCATTTTACATGTTCCAGAGCTGGATCATAGTTACTCTCGAGTGACGTCACAGTTGTGCTTTTGAATATGCTGAATCGAGGCAAAACAAAAAACGTCGATCTATTTGAACTAGTTTGCCGGTCACATTGGACTCTAGTCCACTAGTTTGCCGGTCACATTGGACTCTAGTCCACTAGTTTGCCGGTCACATTGGACTCTAGTCCACTAGTTTGCCGGTCATATTGGACTCGAGTCCACTAGTTTGCCGGTCATATTGGACTCGAGTCCACTAGTTTGTCGGTCATATTGGACTCGAGTCCACTAGTTTGCCGGTCATATAGGACTCTAGTCCACTAGTTTGCCGGTCATATTGGACTCGAGTCCACTAGTTTGCCGGTCATATTGGATTCGAGTCCACTAGTTTGCCGGTCATATAGGACTCTAGTCCATTATATCATGTTTTTGAAAGATGAATTACTGCTCAATCGGACGTATATCAATCAATCAATACAATTAATTCCATTCGTGACGAGAACATGCTTCCCTAACTTGAGATTATCGATGGGTAGTTAGCATTAACGTCTAAATGTGTATTCGACTTGACTCGTATAATCATTTTTCTTTTTGTCATGAAACTACATGAAATATATCACAAACAACACATAATTATTAACTAGAATGGATTCATGGGCGAAAGCTTTCATTGCTACCTGAAAGGGGAAGCAAATGGAAAGCGTCTGATTTTGTCCTTACAAAGGGCCACCGACGACTTACATATTAAGAAATGCTACATCTTTGACCTGGCAGGAGCGCGATATTCTCCATATACGATACATCAATTAAGGTCTCGTTATATCCATGTTGTACATCTGATGCGTCTCGCACATGCATTTTCCGGTGTAGTGCCTTGTATTTCAATATCTAGGTCATAATATTATACTCGGATCCCTCTCGTGAGAAATCATTTGTGAAAATAATATAACTGTATGATGATTAGATTAAACATGACATGAATTACACGGAATAATAACTACATATCCAATTATCATGAAGCTAGTAAAGTATCACAGAAACATCTTGTTTGACGTTCTAGATTAAAAAAATATGTTACTGTTAATATATCAAGTCTGTCAGACAAACTCATTACGTTTATCGTATGTCATGTGGAAGAAAATCCCAGTGTTCAGTAGTATTATATTAAACAGTAATACACATCATATGTATCTGTTCAATGGACCAAACGAAAAACACAAAATATCCCCAATAACCTCACACAATATGCATTTCTCAAATGTCTAATAACAAGAGCTCAGATGAAAAAATAACCGTAGCATAAATTCTACTCATAAAACATTGTAATCCAACTCACACTATTCATTTCTTTAACTATCTAATAGCGAGAGATAATTAAGATGGAAAATAGATAGAACAGCTGCCGAACACATTAAACAAAACAAATTGGAACCATACTAATAATACAAATATAATTTTTGAGCCGTAGCAAAACCAAGTCCCACCTGTAGAAACCCCTGGGTATGGACATACATCATATCTCCATTTCAAGGTGCATCATCAATGTTTATCATTCCTGTTTAAAGAAATGCGTTATTATTGATTATGATTTACATGTATTTAACATTGAAATGATGTCACTAAGACTATTACTATAACAATATTAATTTGTTATGGAATTCGCAGAGAAAACAGAAATTAATTCACCAAATGCATCACGTTGGTGAACGCGTATTCGTTAAAATTTGAAAGTTGACCTTTACAGGAAAAAGGTGAATTTACCTTGTAACAGGCCCGAGAGGTAGAAGTGGTGTTCTTCCAAGAGCGCATTTTTTTGGAATAATATGAAAAAAAACCACTCTTTTCCGTGGGTGCTAAGTATGGCAAAATATGGCTATGATATTGTGCTTCAGTAACTCTAGTGAAATATGTGACAATTGTGTGTAAAGAACAATTTCAATTTTGATTTATATACCTGGAGTTGGACATTGTTAAAAGGAACCCGGTGAACACTACTCACGAAATCAAAACAAAATCAGGTATTGATGGGTATTATGTCCGCCATTAATTCTATTTACATTTTGAATACACACTGATTTGTTTGGCGTCGATATTTTAGTTACATTGAAAGTAAATTGACAATATATCAGATGTCCAATAAACATTCGACCCCGAAACAAAAACGATATCTTCGCACTAGTAACCCTACCCCTCCTGAACGAGTAGACATAAAAAAGGCAAGATCCGAATCCTTCGACTCTCCGTCTGATTCTGAAACCAATCCCTCAAATAATAACGAGATGGCTGACGCGATTGAAATTGTACAACCACTCTTGACACAAAAGATGTCAATAACTGAAGAAGATATTATAAAAATATCCAAAGCAGTTAAGGCTGAAATACTTGCTGATATCAACAAACTCATAGACGCGAAAACAGAACCATAAGTCCAGAAAATTTCAAAACTGGAAACTGAAAATAAGCAATTACAAAAAGACCTTGACGCACTGGAACAGTATGGTCGCCGTAGTTTAATTAGAATATCTGGTTTATCCGAGCGTGCGACAGGAGATGAAACAACTACTGCTGTTCGTAAAATAATGTCTGAAATCGACCCAGACCACAAACCAGAAGACGTCATCAGATCACAATGGGTTGGTAAAAGTAGCGGTCCGCAGGTATCACACAGAAAGTCCAGACAAATAATTGTCCGTCTGTCCGACCCATCAGTTAAAATCAGGCTAATGAAGTCCCGGAAAAACTTGAAGTTGTCAAGAGACTGTCAGTCTGTCTTCATCAATGAAGATCTGACTCACACTAGAAACAAAATATTTTTCTTAGCAAGACAACTTCAAAAGAACAAATCCGTAGAACAAGTGTGGACAACAAATGGCAACATTCGCCTGAAAGATAGACACGGCCGAATATATGAAACGAACACAATAGATCGATTTCTACAAGTTGCAGTTCAACTAGATCCATCATATACCCTACCCGAATAATCTAGCTAACGGTTCATTAAAATGACTTGTTGAATTGTTGACTGTTTATTTTCTAAATCTCTCCATATATATCAACAATGTAGTATGACCATACTTCAATTGTTTTCTATTGTATTAATATTATATGCATCTTACATGTTAAACATAATTATTATATAGATATAAATCATGCATAATATGCATGATATGGTTACTCAGTTCGTCTACACTGTACATGTCGCGTAAATTTCTGTTTTACTCAGTCATTCGTATATATATATTTTTTTTAATTTAAAATATAATGCAATTCCTGCGTTGTACTAAATTGGTTGACCTTTTCACAGTAACCCTATATCTTATCATCGTGAACAAAATGTAATATCGTACATGAATGACACAAATGAATATTCTCCTACTACAGTTATTCCGATTGAGCTGTTTCAATATTCCAAAGATGGTCACAATTGCCGTAGTATTTAGATTAGCGTACAATATTACTATTGTTTACATGTACACATGTTGAAGTATCAACTCAATTTTAGTTCATTCATGAAAATCATCCAATCAACGTAGCTCCACTTACTCTTCTGTTTTGTATTTGGCTAACATTTTTATTGTGCGACCAACCTTGACCTTTTCAGTACTGCGCTCGATTAGTTCTGTTTGTTTACAAATACACCACCCCCGTTTTCCCCCATTCGAGACGTATATCATTTCTAAATATGTTTACACGTGAGTGTATACATGTACATATGTATGGATATCCTCAAATTCGGTTGTTTCGAATCATGTCAATTCCGACCACGTTCCGTCTTTTTCGTGTCTTGACGTCTGAACAAATAGGCAGGCGACTTCCGGTGTTTACGTCATCATATTACGGTGACAACGTCAACATATCAGATAATCCACTACGTAATATTGTAATATGGAGATGCCAGTAATACGGCTGTCTAAATACTGGTGTTCTGTGCCTCACTGTTTGTCGGATAAGAGAAATGTATTAAGACCAGATCGTTTTCCTTTCATGAAAACAGTTACATTCCATCCGTATCCTGGAGAGAAGAAGCACAATACAGAGAGGCGGAAATGGTTACAGCTAGTAAGGAGGTCCAATGATTATGACCCTAAGCCCGGTCACAGGGTATGTTCTCTCCATTTTGTAGATGGGAAGCCTACAAAAGAGAACCCGTTGCCAACGCGGTTCCTGTGGAATGATTTTGGAGGAACAATCAGTCACCCAAAACGGAAAACTGATTCAATAAACAAGAGAAGAAATTCTATGGTAATGTACCACGATTATTCCCCTTTGCCTTCCTTTTTATATTTATTGAAAAATTTAAATGGAAAATAACACAAGAGTTTTTTTTTCATTTTGACCATACCTTAAATCAAGTATTTTTATACTAGGATTTATACTATAGTCGGTAGTTCTAGTATATAAATCCTTGCTTAAATGCATAAATATAATTTATTGCAAAGAAATCTGGAAAACAAAAGCTAGAGGTTGGAATTATGATATAACCTCTCCCATTTCAATCATTACCTACTGGTATAATATATATATCAATCTTATGGACTGGAAACTTGCAAACTTCTTAGGTATTTTTTTTTTATTTTAAATGTATTAAAAATATGTCCTTTCTTACAAAACACCCATATAGTACCTCTTTCTAATTAAAGGTACAAATCTTTTGTATTCGGAGGTTAAAAGTGTCATCCAGGTAAACACAATGGCGACAATGGATGGCCAGGTGTCAACCCATATGACCTCCCCTGCTACATGTGTTGACCGATTTTGTTCCACAATTTGCAAATAGATATGGAAAAATTTTAAGATATAAAAAAAAATCAACTGAAAAACTGTAAGCTGTAAGAAAAAGATCATTGCCAGTTGATAAATTACCTGTCAATTTGTGATATCACTGTCGCTTGAATTTCAATGATTTAAATAAAAAAAGTACTTTTTAGCTCAACTGGACATAGGCCATGTGAGCTTTTGTCATGGGTAAGCGTCCGTCGTCCGTCCGTTAGCTTTTCACATTTAACTCTTCTTCTCTGAAACCGCTGAACAGATTTCAACCAAACTTGCCATAAATGTTCATTGGATGGTCCTCTACCAGATTTGTGTTTTGGTGTAGATCGGAAATTCAACATGGCCGCCAGGGCCAATAACGTGTTCTGATTGGTTGAAACCTTGAAAATCTTCTTGTCAGAAACCACTAATCTGTGACTTTGCAGGAATGATCATTGGGTGGTCATGTACTAAACTTGTGAATCGTTTGCCGATCGGAGATTCTAGATGGCCACCATGACTCGACTTAGATTTAACATAGGACCCTATGGAATAAATGTTTAAAAGTCTTTAACTCTGAAACCAATAAGTCAATTTAAAACAAACATGGCATGAATGGTCCTTAGGTGGTCAACTTTCAAAATTATGTGCAGTGACCACGACCTCCATTCAAGATGGCTGCCATCAGCGAACTTAGTTTTAACATAGGACCCTATGGGAAAAATGTTTAATTTTTTTTCCCTCTGAAACTAGTAAGTCAATTTAAAGCAAACATGGCATGAATGGTCCTTAAATGGTCAACTTTCAAAATTATATCCAGTGACCCAGACCTCCATCCAAGATGGCCGCCATCAGCGGACATAGTTTTAACATAGGACCCTATGGGAACAAATGTTTTAAAATCTTCTCCTCTGAAACCAGTAAACCAATATAGCAAACATGTCATCGATGGTCCTTAGGTGGTCAACTTAGGTTACCCCAATCTCGGTCCAAAATGGCCACCGTCAGCGGACATAGTTTTAACATAGGACCCAATGGGAACATTTTTTTAAGTCTTCTCCTCTGAAACCAGTCAGCCAATTTAAAGCAAACATGGCATGGATGTTCCTTGGGTAGTATATACTTTCAAAATTGTGTCCGGTGACCACAACCTTCATCCAAGATGGCTGCCATGAGCAGACATAGTTTTAACATAGAACCCTATGGGATTTGAATAGTAACTTAGATGTATTCGGCATGCAGACATTCTTAAGAGGACTTATTTATACCAGGCGAGCGATACAGGCTCACCTTAGCCTCTAGTTTCTTATTTAAATACTATAATATATAGTATATTTTTTTTACTCTTTTTATTTAAATCATTGAAATTGAAGCGACTGTGGTTATATTTTGGGATTATGAATAAATATTTGTTGACCAGTGGCAGTAAGAAAATGTTGATGTTTTACTAGTTTTAGGATCTTTTGAATTCAATTTAAATATTATAAAAGTAATTTATTTTCTAAGTAGGGGGGACTTCCTAAAAAATGGGGAGGTGTACTTGATACAACATTATGTGATAAAGTTTGTCAGTTACTTGCGACATGTCATGGTTTTCTCCGGGTACTCTGCTTTCCTTCATCAATAAAATTGACCACCATGATATAACTGAAATATTGTTTAAAGTGGTGTTTAACACCATAATCCTAACCTGTTATTTATCAAGACAAATATCCAAGATCAACAATGGTTTAATAGTTCACATTCAACATACTTCGTGAAAAAAGCTTTGCACTTTGATTTAATAACATCAAAATAACTATCATTAAATATTATTCTTTCAATATGAATTTCTTTCAAAGTATGAAAGACAAAATCACACCAGGGGAGCTGACAAATCCCAAGTTGTCCTTGAATTTGTGTATACCATGCCGACTCTTTCTTCAGGCGAATTCCCTTAGCATCATTATCAAAATGTAAATGATAATTATTTTCACTTGATATTTCAATAGGAGTGTTATTTCGATATTTATAAGTACATTTAATCTCCAGTAAGCCTGTACCACAACACTTGCATGTAACCACACCATCTGGGGATGCGCCAATATATGGCAATGTATTGTCTACAAATAGACCACATTGTTTAACACTGAACTTTGAATGTCTCATTTTCTCATTGTTTATGTACTGCTGTCTTGCAATAGGTTCATATATTATCCCATGCTGAATTGGTGCGGATGAAATTTGTTCATTACAACTGTCAATTATTTTGCGAAGGATGTAGTTTGTTGTGTCATCATGAAATTTAAAATGGAGAACAGAAGGAAACAATGAGGCTGTGATTCTACCTTTTCTGTAAGCAAACCATAGAGGATTGTCTCTTTGACCTTGTGTAATTTTTTCAATTTTGTCAACAACAGCACTGTTATGTGTTTCAATTATATTTTTCACAAAATTAAAATCAGTATTTCTAACGGAACTTGCAATTTCTGGTAATGTTGGGGGCAAATCATCATGAAAAAGATCAGGTTCATCATCAGAAGGAGGTTCAACCATTTGTAAGAACAAAGCATCTGTGCCTTTACATGTGTCATAAATTTTCATCTCAATTTCACGCTGATTTAAACTGATAGAATTCCCTGTAGGCTTATACTTTTAAGGGTGTAGGCTCAGATGGAATAGGCAATGAATGGTCAAGACGTGTATCTATACTGGTGATTTCCATAGGCTCAGATGTCTTTCTTTGCTGATCCCTAACACATTTTATATCTGTACCAACTTGGGTATGTCTGTCATGGTGACGATCACAAAATCCAGTCAAAGAAAATAGTAAGGCAACTACATGTTTACAAGTGCCATTATCCCTGTATAAAGAAAAAGAAGATTACAAATCAACAAGCCTTGCAAGAATGAGTCAAATGCTACAATTTTAATTCTGAACGCTATATACAAAATGTAGATGTCATAATGTAATCAGCTTATTAAGTCAAAAATTTGTTTATTTTTTGCAAGAAACAGGAGTTAATATATATATATATATGTGTTGTTTCTTTTAAGAAAAAAAAATATTTATTTGGTGATTCTTTCTGGTCATTTTTATATCATATTTATGTTAAAGGTTTAGTTTACAATTTTCTTCACTCTATTTCTTTGAAGCAATTGGAAGATTTGAATGTTATTGTTCCGTATGGGACAAGAATATGGAAAATCAGACATTTTCAAAATTATGTGTAACACCCCCGTTTTCTATCAACTTTAGATGTCAAATTGAAAACCAGGTGAGCGATTACAGGCTCCAAGGGAGCCTCTAGTTTCAATCAAAATGATGGAAACTAACTCTGATCAGTTGGAATCTTGTAGGTATGATGTTTGTGTTCAAAAACAATTAAAATTTGGAATGATTAAAGGTGTTTCATTTTTCACCCTAAGTGGTCACTAAAAGTGCAATCTTAGCTTGCAGTAGTGCTATTAATATGAGATTTATTTGGATGAGGCTAAGAAACAGGGGTACTGCGAGGCTCTGCCGAGCAGTCTCCATGTTTCGTGCGGAATACAAATAAATCTCATATAAAAAGACATCATACCTATATTGTCTTTATACTGCAATACTATCTTTTTTCTCTCACTGTTTTCTATATAAAAAAAATGATCAAAATTTGTATTCCCCGTCATGGGCCCCATTTAAAAAAATGCTTTATACAGGACATTGTCCAGTATAAAGCAAAAGTTCCAAAAAGGGGTGTGACCTAAATGCTTTATACAGGACATTGTCCAGAATAAAGCAAAAGTTACCAATTGCAGTATAAATGTTAATTTCTAGCCACGATGTGACGTCATATTGTATTGAACTGTTTCGTCCCAGCCAAGGGAACTCATCAGGTGGCTATGGCTACCACGACAGTTTTGTTTTCTAAATTTGTGGTTAAAAATATTTTAATTCATGTTGATAAATTTCTATATGTAAATATGTCATTGAATACCTATAGCAGAAAATAAACAAATGTTTGTTGCAACCAAACCAAATTCATTTTTAGTTCTTTGTATTTTGGTGACCCAATTTGGCATTTAAAAATGAAGGTTTTAGTCGGCTCAAAAAATTTGTTACATATTAAGGTAATTAAAAGCTTTGCCTGAAATTTAACATTAAGATCATGCTGCATCAAAATTTTGTCATCACCTAAAAAAAATCTATTAAGCAATAATTTGTATTATAAAACATTAATTTTTATTTCCATACACAGTGCATTTGATATCAATTAAATCTGTATTAAGTGACCACCTGTCTTATGTGACCATATTTCACTGTTCCCTTGGAAGGTCACATAAGAAATGTTTGACTGCATTTCTCTGGAACATGAAGATATTTATGACCTAAGCCAAGTCAATCTGAGACTTCAGACCCCAAAGAGGAGGTTCCATAAAGTTCCAAGTCCAGTGAACAATGCTCATCACCAAAAGTGTCTTCGTCGAACGACCCCCCCCCTTATCCACATAACAAGGGTCAAAGTCATGATCAGACAATTAATTAAGATTTTTTAGTATGAGTAGCTGAATTTGGAACGATTGCCTGTAAAAAAATGTGAATTTTGTGCCATAATGACTACATGTATTTGGACGATTCCAAATAACATTCCACATTAAGTCTGTACAAGACAGACTGAATACAAAACACAAAATGTATGGCTCTCTAGGGGACGGGTCGGGATATGTTTAGTGTTACCCTTGTCCGAGCGTCCGTCTGCCCATTTTTATTTTGAGAAATAAAAATGTAATTTGCATTGGCCAAACATTTAAAACGGTATTTATTTATGACCACAAAACACATCAAATTAAATTTTCAGCATATTACCCAATCAATTGTTTATGTGTTTTATGCGTTTTTCCTTTAAATGTGGGATGACGGTGTCGCCTGTGTCTTCTTTGATATACCCAAGGATTTATTTAGGCCTAATGGACTATATAAATCCTTAATACATGTATACTATATTATCACAAGTGTGTGAGGTTGTATGGTAATCGAGGTACAGAATATTATAGATGTCCATTTATGAAGACAACAAAAAATTAAATAGAAAGCAGATATTTAAAATGTATCAATGATTGTGCATATGCATGTAAATCTGTCAGTGCGGGACTAAGATATGTCTTATGATACATTCAAAAAATGAAAAGAATCACTTCAATCACAGAAAATTAGACACTAAAATGCCATGCCTGACAGATGCCCCTGGATTCGGATGGGCACATTTTTAATGAGTTTTTTTTTAGTTTTAGCCATTTATATGAGTACTGACTCTCCAAACGTCTATTCATACCAACATGATGACAGTGAACGTATATGCAAAGACATAAAGACGTCAGTCAAAATCAATTTAGAAAAGTCCATGTAGTAGTTTATGTGCTGATGATCTGTTGACTGGCTTATTTTCATGTCATTTTTATATGCATCTACGTTAGGATCATGAAATATAGCCAACTGTCCATCGATCCATCTGTTGGCTCCAAAATAGGACAAACTTGAACCAAATGTTTACATATGAACAAAAGGAGTTTCTAATTATGTGCTAATATTCCCTAGAACCATGGAATAGAAGGGTTCAACACCCTGGACCCACTGATGGCTACCCACACATCCTTCACCCAATTTTAAACATCCAGATCATTATAGCCATAGCTACATTCCTGTCTGGTACATTTCTGAATTCTGTTGCTTATAGTATACTAATAATACTTACGCCACACAGGTGCATCCACCAGATCTAATCCAGCCATCTTTATGAACTAAAACCCAAGTAACGTATGGATCCGCACTCTGTCTCGTTTCAGGAACACAAAACCCCTTGATGTAACTAAAGTCAGTGGATATCTTGGCAAGTTCGACCCCACTTATATGATTTGCATTGAACAGTTTAAACCCATTGTCATGCTTGTGTTCTTTCAACCGTTTCTCTTCCCATGCACAATACTGCAGTAAATATACAAGAATATCACAGTTGCTAATGTCTGGTAAATTAGAAAGATCATCTACCCACTCTTCAACATTTCGGATACTTCTCAGGGTCATCTGACTATCACTATCGGTATCAATAACAGTTCTTCGTGAACTATCCATATCACAGTAGTCATCATTCGTTATAACATCCAGGTTCATTTCCAGAGCTAACTCGCATAGTCTCACTAGCTCCGCCTTTCTTGCAAGGGAACAGGTTATGCCTCTACATCTCAAGAAATCTTTTAGTTCAGGAACGTTAAAACGCCACATATCGGTTTTGTCAGCCATAGCTGCATTTGTATACATTGACACCGGAAGTCGTCTGCCTATTTATTGATCAAAATCACGTGGTCTGGCAGACGAAAATAACAAAATTTTGACGGAATGGAAATGATTCGAAACAACCGAATTGGTTTGTCGGCATATTGTAAATCGCTTAAATTATGTGTGGTCATTTCAATTATCCAGTTAAATCAGCCCAAACGAATATTTGGATCATGAATTGTTGACTTTTTAACTAATAATTAGACGTTCTCACATGTACATATAATTCATGTTCATTTATAACCTCAGCCTTTTCTTACTACCAAATCAATCTAAATATGCTACATGAGTATGTATACATGCATAAGTACATTGTACATTGTACATGTACATATATGGCTATTCCTAAAAATTGTTCAGTTTAATTCATTGACAATGTTTTATGTCCACCAACTGGAAATTTTGGAGTAGTGATTATTGATTGACCCGTTAGGAATACTCCCGTCGTCGTAAAATCAATGTAACATAAAGTAATCTCAAATGTTTTTTTTTTGTTTTTTGTTTTTTAATAAGTCGTCAGTAAACAAATAGCAACATCATATTATTTTAATTTATGCACATTATAGTTAATGAATATAGTTTTACATTAGTTATCCAACTGTTATATAAAACAAAATGACCACATGCACAAGTCACACTGTTGTAAAAAATATTTTAAACCTGCACGTAAATGACGCTTTAGCGTGCAATATTTGTTATTGTGTACACGCAGGTCGACTTACAAATGTAGCCCAATGATGAGAATCTTTCAAACAGCTCAATTTACATTACTGGTTTGTAATTGGTTAACAGTGTAACCTCATCTTCTTCAGGGTGGCCTAACTTAACCTTATCAATAAGTTTGCGTTCGATTAGTTCTATTTGCTTATAAATATACGTTGTTACATGTACATGTATGTTTTCTTATACCCCCCTCCCCCCTGGATGGTTTTGAGGTAATCTAGTAATAGTAAAAATAAGGAGAATGTCGCATGAATATTATACTCAGGTAAGGCGGGGCCTTTCCCTACTGTGACATGTTGAATGTAATAATGGCTCGCATTGTATTTTTAGTGTCCTCCTCGTCTGTCATAATTATGTGTGCACATGTGTAGAATCGTCCGGAAATATCTTCTCTTGACTAATTAGTTTCAATACCAGCAGTTATTGTAAGGACCATACGGGGAGGGCGTCACCTCTTATTGGAGTTACATTAGACACAAGTGTCGAGCAGACCTTAAAGATCTATAAATTTAAAAAGTATATCTTGATACATGTACATGTACTTCACATATTATATATTTTGTGTATTGCTAGTTTGATTTTGTTTTGTAAATATGTTTTTGTTTCAAAGTGTCGAGCGCAGACCTTACATTAACATTTTTTATCTTGATACATGTATTTCACATATTCTATATGTTGTGTTATTATTTGTTTGATTTTGTTTTCGTAAATGTGTTCTGTTATAATTATGCACATACCTGATTTGTAAATTATTTCTTGCATCATGCTATATTGATAATCCGAGCACCATAATCACACGTCCTACAATATCTTAGCGAACATATTCGAATTTCGTAAATTTCGCATACATACTTCAGTACCTCATTTCCTACTTTCCATAATCACGTTAATATCCATAATATTGATCACTTACGTTTACTTCTTTTCTATGCACACCCTTTTTAATTTTCTTTGCACTATTTTCACAAATCCTTCAATGGTGAATCAGAAATTGGTGACCTACTTACTGCTCCCTCTCACGTTTTGTTCGTGCTACATGTACCAACTGGTATAACATGATTTATGGGTACTGACGCGTTACAACACAGAGAGAGCATCGGTTGGTTCTATTGTTTAGCACGTACCGTTAAAAATAGTAATCGGTTAACATTATTAGAATATATAGGTATATATTTGTTTGCCATTCATGGTATTGTCGCGTTGCCTATTATAGTTTTTATTTTTTATTTTCATTATAAATATCGCATTAACCTTAGTACCGTTCAAACTAGCGACCAATTAGTAAAATCAAAATCGTTGGAATATGTGAATAATTATGCCTTCTTGTGCATTGTGATGTGTATTTTGCTTATAATATTAGGAATAGAAATAAATCCTGGTCCCTCTGATTCAGATGTGTCGAGCAGCTTCAGTAGTATCAGTTCAACCTCAACGACTGTAAGTAATTTTGTACATAATTCCGTTTCCTGTCTTCATTTGAATATTCAAAGTATTACACCTAAATTAGACCTAATATCCGCCGAATACTCTTGTCATAGGATACTCTCATTTACCGAAAGCTGGTTGCGCCCTCATGTAAGTGACGATATGCTTAAAATTCCTGGTTACTAATTTCCCGCATTTCGACGAGACAGAGTAGGTAAAATGGGCGGCGGTGTGGTGGTTTGTGTAAAAGATATCAACTGTAAGCATAGACCTGATCTACAAATAGGGAATCTCGAATGTGTATGGCTTGACATAAAAATCAAGAACAAAAAATACTTATATGGAACATTTTATATTCCTCCCAATAGCAATCTGCAAACTTGGGATGAACTAGACCAAACAATTGATCTGGCATTAAACAATACCCATGACATTATCATGACTGGTGATTTTAATATAAACCAATTCAGTGACAATCATAGGAACAAAATTAGTTCATTACTGACACAATTCAGCTTTCAATAGTTAATTACGGAACCCACTTACACGACTGAGCATATCTCATCTTTATTAGATTTAGTTATGGTAAATAATCCCACTAGCGTCTTATATACGGAAGTCGCCCCACCCCTTGTTGAACCAAGTAAGATATCATTTACCTATTACTGGTGTTCTTAATCACCCGACTATAGTCAATACTTCATTTAAGAGGAAAATATTCCTTTACGACAAAGGGGACTATGAATCCTACAGAAATCTCCTTTCTGTTGTTGACTGGGATGGAATTCTTAGCAACAACGACATTGATATCATAACTAATACTATTACAAACACATTTTTAGATGCAGCGAACAAAACTATTCCAAATAGATACATAACGGTAAAGAAAGATAATCCACCTTGGATCACTACAAAAATAAAAAAGTACATACGCCGTAAAAATAGAATTCACAAAAAAACAAAGAAAAATTATACTATCGGACAATGGGCAAAATTTCGGAAAATTCGCAATAAATGTAATAAATTTATACTAAATGCAAAACAAGCATATTTTGATAAAATTTCTGAAAAAATAAAAATGGAGACACACGGAAGTAAAAACTGGTAGAACTTAGTAAAAAGTCTTCTTCACAGTGATTCAGGTGGTGATCGATCTATACCGCCACTTCAAGTTGAAAATGACATGATACAAGACGATAACAAAAAAGCTGAATTGTTTAATGACTATTTTTGCAAACAAGCTGACCTTAATGATTCTGAAACTCCCGTCCCTGATATTACTGAGATATATTGATCAATGGTCTTGAACAAATTACTATTGCAGAAAACGAGGTGGAAGATGTATTGAAGATACTTGATACATCTAAAGCTATTGGGCCTGACCTGTTAAACCCTAGGCTCCTTAAAGAAGCAGCATCTATACTTAAATATCCCTTATGTAGACTGTTTAATTTATCATTAACACTTTCTACCTTTCCATCAGAATGGAAATATGCTAATGTGACCCCCGTTTTAAAAAAAGACATTCCCAGTAATTTGAAAAACTACAGACCAATTTCCCTCATTAGTATACTTGGCAAGGTAATGGAGCGATTAGTCTATAAACATATTTATAACTATTTGATTAATAATAACTTAATTACTTCCCATCAATCTGGTTTTACTCCTGGAGATTCTGCCATTAATCAACTCCTGTACATCACAAATGAATTTGGTAGAGCGTTGGATGAAGGTAAAGAAGTGAGAGTTGTCTTTTGCGATATAAGTAAAGCATTTGACCGAGTTTGGCATAAGGGATTACTTCGTAAACTTGAATCAATAGGAATTAGAGGGTCATTATTATCCTGGGTGAAAAACTACTTGTCTGAAAGAAAACAACGTGTCGTAATTAATAATTCAACTTCTAGTTGGCGTGACATAAATGCTGGTGTACCCCAGGGATCGATTTTAGGGCCTCTTTTGTTAATTGTTTTCATAAATGACATACTGACCGATATTAATTCGACTATAAAATTATTTGCCGATGACATTAGTCTGTACTTAATTGTAGACGACCCACAAGAAACAGCACAACCACTCAATGATGACCTAGTGAAAATACATGCATGGTCTACAAAATGGCTGGTAAATTTTAATCCACAGAAAACTGAAACCATGACTATCTCTCGAAAATTAAATAAACCCCATCAACCTAACCTTATTATGAATAATACTATCATTAGTACTGTTACTGAACATAAACACCTTGGACTACAACTTTCAGACGACGGTAATTGGAATAAACATATTGACATGATTACTAAAAAAACTTTCTCACGTGTTAACATTTTAAGGAAATTCAAATTTATACTGGATCGGAAAACCCTAGAAACAATTTATATTACCTTTATAAGACCATTACTAGAATATGCGGATGTTGTTTGGGATAACAAGACTCAAACACTAATAAACAAACTAAAAAATGTTCAGGTTGAGGCTGCTAGAATCGTGACTGGGGGCACCAGACTTGTATCCTTAAGTAATCTATATATTGAAACCGGGTGGGAAAAATTGAAAGATAGAAGGGAAAGGCATAGAACGATTCAATTTTATAAGATATCAAATAATCTAACTCCTCAATATCTTAGTAACTTAATTCCGCAAAATTTCGGTATGATCCATGACCATAATACTCTTCATACCTCACGTATTCCCCCAGTACGTACTCGAACATCGCTCTACGCAAGGTATTTCATACCCTCCAGTGTACAACTATGGAACCAACAGCCAGATAATATTAAATCAATCAGATCTGTTCAGATAATTAAATCAAATCTTCAACCCCAAAACAATACTAAACCCATTTATT
Source organism: Gigantidas platifrons (assembly GCA_002080005.1). Classification (NCBI taxonomy): domain Eukaryota; kingdom Metazoa; phylum Mollusca; class Bivalvia; order Mytilida; family Modiolidae; genus Gigantidas; species Gigantidas platifrons. The sequence continues at coordinate 719,948 of MJUT01056833.1, forward strand.
ATTATGTTGGTACTAGACTGGGACAAATTTTACACGCTAGGCTGCGTATGCAATGCAGCTCTCTCAATCACCACTTATTTCGTAAAAATATTGTAAATTCCCCATTCTGTCAATGTGGGGCAACAGAAACCACGGTCCATTTTCTGCTACAATGTCCCCGTCACAATGCAACAAGACTGAGATATATTCACACCATCAATTTACCAATTAACTTAAATACGGATGTATTATTGTTTGGCTCTACAGACTTAACGAATGCCCTAAATACAGATATATTCTTAAACGTTCAGAAGTTTATCATAAGTAGTAAACGATTCACATCTTAACCATATTCACACAACTTAAACATATAAAAAAAAGCACTTGCACCTTTGCACTTCATCTGTTTGTTTCTTTTTTTTTTTCACTAAAGCACCCCAAAAATAACATTGACAACGACTGATTAGCACTTGATTAATTCTCAATACACATCTACCTTTCGATACTAATTAAACCTTGAAAACCATATAACAACAGGGATACGGATTAATATAAGTATAACCACTTGTTTCCGAATCCTATTGATTAATTTAAATGTCTGTACAATTTATATGTGCATTATCATAATGTGTAATATTGAATTAATTAATAAAATATGTTTATACTAACGGGCCTTTAACGATCATTCAAAACAAGCTGTTCCTCCTCATGAGCGGTTGCAAGTTGTTTTATATGGCAATGTTCTCACTGATAGAGATGATATAAAACACCTCTATCAATATATTACAAATCTATTAATGTAGTTCTTCTCACGACTGTCAGAACACCACCTCTAATTGATTTGTCTGTACGGACAACTTTTAATTGTCCCCCGACGCTTCGTCAAAGGGGACTATAGAAATGGGTGTCGTCCGTCCGTCCGTCCGTGTGCTTTTTGGTTTCCAGATGATAACTTGTGAATGAAAAGTCAGATTGAAGCTAGGTTTGGTATGTACGTGTATCTTATGAATATCTAGGTCAAGTTCGATAATGACAATTTTTCGACTATTTTTACTAGAGTTGTGCCCCTTTTTATACCTCAAAATTCTTAATATTTGGTTTCCAGATGATAACTTGGGAACAAATTGTCAGATTGAAACTAGGTTTGGTATGTAAGTGTATCTCATGAATATCTAGGTCAAGTTCGATAGTGATCATTTTTCGACAAATCTTACCAGAGTTACATCCCTTTTTATACTTTGTCCGTGTGTCCCGAATTCGTTTCCAGATGATAACTTGTGAATGAAAAGTCAAATTGAAGCTAGGTGTGGCATGTAAGTGTATCTTATGAATATCTAGGTCAAGTTCGATAATGACAATTTTTCGACAAAATTTACTAGAGTTGTGCTCCTTTTTATACCTCAAAATTGCTAAATATTTGGTTTCCAGATGATAACGTGGGAACAAATTGTCAGATTGAAACTAGCTTTGGTATGTAAGTGTATCTCATGAATATCTAGGTCAAGTGCGATAGCGATAATTTTTCGACAAATCTTACCAGAGTTACATCCCTTTTTATACTTTGTCCGTGTGTCCCGAATTGGTTTCCAGATGATAACTTGTGAATGAAAAGTCAAATTGAAGCTAGGTGTGGCATGTAAGTGTATCTTATGAATATCTAGGTCAAGTTCGATAATGACGATTTTTACTAGAGTTGTGCCCCTTTTTATACCTCAAAATTGCTAAATATTTGGTTTCCAGATGAGAACGTGGGAACAAATTGTCAGATTGAAACTAGGTTTGGTATGTAAGTGTATCTTATGAATATCTAGGTCAAGTGCGATAGCGATAATTTTTCGACAAATCTTACCAGAGTTACATCCCTTTTTATACTTTGTCCGTGTGTCCCGAATTGGTTTCCAGATGATAACTTGTGAATGAAAAGTCAAATTGAAGCTAGGTGTGGCATGTAAGTGTATCTTATGAATATCTAGGTCAAGTTCGATAATGACGATTTTTACTAGAGTTGTGCCCCTTTTTATACCTCAAAATTGCTAAATATTTGGT
>MJUT01056833.1:722159-754301 GCA_002080005.1 Gigantidas platifrons
TGATCCCCTTTCAGAATTATGAGTGATACAGGCTCACCTGACCCTCTAGTTTACAGTAGTTTCAAAATTTAATCTTACGATATAACCTTGGCGTCGGGGGACCAGTGGCCAATGGCCTTTTATTTGTCATTGCCATCACACTGTATCTAATGTTGGGATGAAATAGTGTTTATGTTACGGTTTAAACTAACCTACCAATGCTACACATGGATTCGAATAACATAAATCATAGACTTCCATACATTAATTAGTGCATTTAGTTCACTTTTCGATTAGTGTAGACGAATTCTGTTTATTTCAGAAATTGCGTAATCTCCGTCTAACACCAAACGTTGACGGTTGATGATATTTTGTCTGAAATAAAGGCAATTGTATATCAATATTATACATACAAGATGAAACTAATACTGGTAAATGGAGGAATAAAAGAGATAGACTTCATGAATTCCTCAAATAATGCCACCCTCCTAGTAGCAGCTCCCACATTCCATGTAGCGAGTATTTAATTCACAAGAAGGCTTTTCTAAGATATACATCAACGTCATATTTTGCTTTCATTCAGTATACATTATTATTTTGATTAGTTGTAAAGTAGAGAGGAAACAGCTTGTAACAATTCTTAATCATCAACATTTTGTTAGAAAGGGTGGTTGACTGCCCCTTGTAAGACACAATTTTCCGACCCTATATATCAAGTAATGAGGCCTATCCCATCGCCATATTTTACTAACACGTTTTATTCTTCGTTCATGTTATCAGTATAGCTGAACTATTACTCGCATGATGGTAACCACAATTTAATAGACCAATCATAGTTATTGTCCATTTACGAACGACCGACTTTAAAGCCAGGAGTACATGTATAGAAATAGGGTTGGCACATATAAAATGCATACGTCTTTCTTAGCAGCTCACAATTAGCAAGAATATGTAATAAGTGTCCGTTTGTAGAGTTTGCAATGGAAAATATTCGATTTCGATTAACAACCGCCCCTCCTTTCCGAAGTGTGCCCTGTCCCACACTAGTTTAGTTTATGATGATTTTATTTGTTAAATTAACAAAAGGGATAGGACACACGTTTTGCCAACTTATGAAGTCTTCTCCCATTAATACAATAAATTCACATAGTATAATGATCATTCTGAGCATGCATATAATACATATAGAAAATATATTGTAAATAATGTGTCACACACTATAACAGAAATAGATACAAATGTACAAACAAAAATGTACTACTTATTAATTTCTGAAAATAAAATGCATTCTACTTGATGTTTTTGATCAGACTTTTGATCATTAATTTATTTTCTTTTATACAAATAGCTCATTTATATTCTTGCAGGAACTATAATTAATACGTGTGGTTCTATTTGTCATGCTGTTATGTAATATAGACGATGGCTATTTCAGAAACGCGTCGTGAGCACTATATTAAATATTGATCTGTTTTATACTTCACAGATATCATGGCAATTTATTTTTCCTAATATAATATAATATAACTATAAATATTTATAACAGAGTAAAATTACATCTGGTAATTTAATTTATTATTGGAAAATAAAGAGCGACTAGTTTTTAAGAATAATAACATCACAAATGTGAATAAAAGATTGACGGCAGAATGTAAACATAATTAACCATAATATTTAAAAGTAGTGTTCTTTTTACGTAATCTAAGGGAAGTTAAATTATTTTTGCTTCTATACAAAAATAACTGACATCTGAAGATTAATATTGATGAAGCTGTTTTTAATTATTCATGCACGGGAAGAAATAGAATAATAAAAAAATAACTAGAGGCTCCTAGGAGCCTGTAATCGCTCACCTGGTTTAGGCTGTCCCAGTAGTTTCAGAGGTGATATTTTTTAAGTGAATTTTTGCGAATTTTCTATTTTTAGCAATGGCCGCTATCTTCTTTGGCGGACGGGGTTGTCGAATATAATTCTAAAAGGGGACCATCTAAAGACCATTTCAACATAGTTTTGAGCCAATTTGACCCAGCGGTTTCAGAGGAGATCATTTTTATGTGATTTTTTGCCAAATGTTCTATTTTTAGTAATGGCGGATATCTTGGCTGGTGGCCGGGATCGTCGGACAGAATTCTGAAAGGGGATCCCCTAAAGACCATTCCACCATGGTTTGGGACCAATTGGCCCAGCAGTTTCAGAGAATATAATTTTTAAGTGATTTGTTGCTGAATTTTCTATTTGTAGTAACGGTGGCCATCTTGGTTGGCGGCCGAGGTCGTCGGACGCAATTCTGAAGGATGACCACCTAAAGATCATTCCACCATATTTTGGGCCCAGTTGGCCCAGTAGTTTCAGAGAAGATAATTTTTAAGTGATTTTTTGCCAAATTTTCTATTTTTAGTAACGGCGGCTATCTTGGTTGGCGGCCGGGGTCGTCGGACACAATTCTCAAAGAGGACCATCTGAAGACCATTCCACCATTGTGGGCCCAATTGGCCCCGCAGTTTCAGAGAAGATAAATTTTAAGTGATTTTTTGCCACAGAGGGTATGATGTTACTGATGTTTGCACTTATTCTGAATGTCCAAGTGATTAAAATATTTATTTTAAAAATGGGGTAAACACTAAACCCATTTATATTGTGTAGCTGACTTTAACTTATACCGAGTGTATGCAGTTGAATGCTACAACAAAATAGTTAAACTCTGTTTCACAAGTATTTTAATTTAGATTAATTTGTATGCAAAGTCCCGAAGATTTCATTTGATCATAGATCTACGTAGAACAAATTCGACGACATATCAGCTTATATTGAAAACTGCATACAAAAATATACACAATTTGCACAACTTACCCTTAAAAGTAAATAAAACACTTTTCATGCAAAATAAAGGTTAAAACAAAATTTTGCAGGATTCTGGAATAATTTACTGTAGAAAGTTTCCTTCATCAATATCCTTAAAAAGCTTGAAACAATTCCAATTCTGTTATTTACTTTAAAACGTTTTACTGATCATGTAACTGACGGGTTACACTAATGTCATTGAAATGTCATGAGAAACATATTTATCATTTTCCTAATCTGGTGGATTTACTTCAGTATAGAGTATATAAGATTTTAACATTTACTTTATGAAAAAAAAAAATTATATAATAAGAACAACTTTGTTGGGGGAATGTTTTCAATAATTTTCTATTTTTTACTGATTTTTTTTCCCACTAATTTTCAAGTTTGAGAAGCGGCAACGGCCATGTTTGATGGCAGTCGGGGTCATCATTCATGGTCTGAAAGAGAATTATATATACATTGTTCCTTTATAGTTTGGTAGCAACATTGGCTCTTTACAATATTTAAAAAATTTAAAACAATAATAATTTTCTATTTTAGTAACGATAGCAGCCATTTTTCATAAGCATTTTTACCGGATTTTAAAATATTTTTTTGACAATAATTTTCTATTTTTTGTAACAGTGACGGCCACGTTGGATGACAGCCGGATGCCTTCAATCAAAATTTCTAAAGAAGACCACATATGCATTCTTTCCATATGGTTTGATTGCATTTGACTCTTTACAGGATTTTAAAATATTTTTTTAATGAATTTGTTCACTAATTTTCTATTTATAGTAACGATGGTGGCCATGTTTGATGGGGTGGGGTCCTCAAACATAATTCTGAAAGAATATTACATATGTATCAAATATGATTGCAATATACTCTAAAGGATTTTTCTTGATTTTTTAATTGATTTTTTTTTGCTGATTTTACCCCTATGTTCTATTTATAGACATGACAGCCATGATTTTACCCCTATGTTTTATTTATAGACATGACAGCCATGATGTTCTATTTTTAGTAATGGCGGATATCTTGGCTGGTGGCCGGGATCGTCGGACAGAATTCTGAAAGGGGATCCCCTAAAGACCATTCCACCATGGTTTGGGACCAATTGGCCCATCAGTTTCAGAGAATATAATTTTTAAGTGATTTGTTGCTGAATTTTCTATTTGTAGTAACGGTGGCCATCTTGGTAAATCACACTCCATAATAAAAAAAAACCCCAAATATTGCGGTTTAAATAGTTTAGTGGACCAAAACCTCCCGTCATATTACCATAGTGAAATGATGCAGTCAGAAGAGTGTTTCCTTTTTTATGTGATTAAAATGTAGACCCTCACATATCCTAACTGGGTGAAGGTAACTAGAATGAATACTGCACCCTCTATAGCGCCCGTAGGGGTCGGATTATAACGACTGGATTATTGGGGTTAGGATGAACAGGGTTGTTGTGTTCTAATCTTAAACTTTATACCAGTATATAAATAATATATTTATTTGAGTTATGGTCATGGTGATAGGATAATATAGGTAAAATGGTTGTTTTTCTCGATAGGTGTCTGGCCGGTACTTTCGATTACCACAGAATAAAGCATATGGTAGCACGGATTCTATGATACCGTGTATTCTCGTGTTATTTCAACTAATTTTCGTGACCATTTTTAAAATTTAACTACCAGGGTACCATTTGACCCCTACATAAGAAATACGGCGGGGAAAAATTAACTTTGCATCGAACCACCAACGACAATTCCTAATGACCTACCTATTGGCTCAGCTGAAACAGAAGTCCACGTGGGCTATTGCCATCACCTACAGTGTATGGCCAAAAGTGAGTCATCAAAATCGCTGCCGTTTTTTTTGAAAAAATGAAATGCCCAATTTAGAACATCAATTTCACCCTCATAAAAATCATTTGAAAGGTAAGTAATGTATGCATTGTTTATTACAAATAATACGGTAATGACTGGTGACGTCATGGTTGACATTGACCTTTATTGATGTAAATATTCGTCTGCTAAAAAAAAATGGCCGGAAAACGTAAACAAATGTCAACACCCCAGAAACAAATGGTTATAACTTGGTCAAATGATGGGGTTAACCAACGCCGAATTGCAGAGATACTCGGTGTGAGTCAGCCAGGTGTCGGTAAATTTTTGAAAAGATTTCGGAACCGGTGAGATAGTGAAAATAAACGTCGAAGCGGAAGGCCAAGGAAAACCGATGAGCGTGGTGATAGGAAACTTTTACGTTGTGTAAAATGTGACAGGCGTCAAGGTTTGAGTGAAATTACAAACAAAGTGAATAATGTTCTACCAAATACTCTCTCTTCAAGGACCGTTCGCAGGCGATTGCGTTTTTATGGTTTCACTAGACGGAAAATTAGGAAGACACTTACCATTCGTACGGAGAACAGGAAAAAGCGGGTACAGTGGTGTAGATCAAAACTCAGATGGACTTTGAATAGACAGTGTAGTCATATCACATAGTACCTCGGGTGGCGATATTTACTATTTGTTTTCTATTTGCTGCCACCGCGAGGTCCTATCACAAAGTCCCCAAAATCCGCAGCAAATGCAAAAAATACAGGAGCTTAATTACATGTAATGATCGTAATAACTATGATACTTACAGTAATTTTATTGTGTTTTGTGATCAATATATCCAAGTATTCTGAATATTTTGACAATAGGTGCCTTTTTAAACCACAACAGTATTTTCCGGAAATGTCAAATGGTCATTTTTGTAGGTTACGAAACTTTGGACGAAACGAACTTTTAAGTCGCTATTGCACAATTATGGCGTAAAGTTATGAAGTAGGCCTATTGTCTATAGTAAGAATTTGAAGGTGGAAAATAACAAATTAGAATTTTTAATAATAAATCCAATAAAAACATCTTTTCCCCCAAATATATGTTTACAGTCGGCGAGTGAGGCAATGCATGTACATCAAGGTTGCACCTCTCTTGGCATTTACATTTTTAAGCACATACTGAACAACATTTACAAGCAGAACACGGGAATATTTGTAGGTCGCATCCTTCACATAAAGAAGTTTGGAACATTGAAATGTTTTCATCGCCAAGAGTTTCTAAAATTTATTTTTTAATACATGTACATGTTTTAGAGTCGTTTTTCACTACTGCTGCCGTGTCTTTGTCCGTTGTTTTAAGCACAAGGGTAACACCGTCATAATTACCCCATTTTTGTGCATATTATGAAACCTTGGAATATATTTTTTTTAATTATCTAGCTTTTTTTAAGGTGGTTAATAAATTACTGAAGTTTCTTACACAAGAAAACTATATTTACATTGGCTAATAATAGTACTTATTTGGCAGGAAATTAACACACGTGGTCAGTGGAAAACAATATTGATTTTGAATATGTCTGTTGAAAGTTTAAAAAAAAAACAATTGGAATGCAATATTCGCTTAGGCGGAAGACAGAAAAGGAAGGCCATTTTAATGTCTGACAGCAAGGGTCGGAGAATAGAAGATACGGTGGAAGAAGGAGAGGACATTTTGACATGCATTATTCAAGGATCGACAAAGAGCATTAACTACGCCTTGCTTACAAGAGCACTTGTCGCAATATGGAGACTACATGAACCTTTGATAATGATTTGGTTGGGTACGTGTGATTTGACCCAGAAGGTTGATCGTGGTTTTATTTCTTTGAATTCGTCTATAGAAATTGGAGACATAATGGGGAATTTTCGGGATTTTCAAACGAAAATCAAAAGCGTGAATAAAACGGCAGAAATAATTATTTTGCAATGTCCAATTTATTCTATAAAGCTTTGGAATGAACATAAACGTTATCACGACTATGAAACACCAGATGACAAAACTCTTGAAATAAAGGTTGAAATATTAAATAATTAATTTTCTAAATTAAATGCAGGAACTGATGGACCCAAGTTTTCTTTGGATTTATTAAAATGCAGCAGGGTTAGGACGGGTAGAAATAAGCGAAAATTAAAATCGAAATATACATTTAGTATGAAGGATCTCTACAATGACGGAATCCATCCAAATCCTCTTTTGGCTCATTTATGGCTTCGAAAAATACAGGAAATTGTTTTAGATAAATGCTTGTAAAATCTACAATATAGTGTTGCCTTTTTGAACAGAGACATAGATAAATTTATTACGGTGAATGAGAATTGTCTCGCTCGCCGAATATTAGTATACATGTATGAGAAGTAAAGGATTGAAGTCAACGTAAAATGGAAAAAAAAGTATCTTTATTGAATCGAACTCCCGGGTTTGATCGGAAGGTGGATTATATCGTGTCAGACTGTTGATTGCATTATGGCATATACAAATGTACTGTATATAATTATGAATCACGGGTTATGAATACTTATACAGATACGATGAATGAGAATTGTCTCGCTCGCCGATTTTGTTTAGTATACAAATGCAACTTGAGACGTAAAGGACTGAAGTCAACGTCAACACTCCAATTAACTCTGAATAAATTATATTGTACATTGTTGTGAAATATTAGTTTCAATTATTTTATATTGGTTAAAGTTTAACGTCAATTCGCGCCATCGTAACGTAACAATACTTTACGTCGCTACGTAGCGACAACGATTGCATGGAACGCTTAGAGGTAATAAATGTATCGTAAATGGAAGACGTTCTTCATTTAGTTAGAAAAATATCGTAACATTTTGGTGCCGTGACAAAAGAAAGATGAGTACGAAGCTCAAAGCAACGAGAGCAGGACACCGTGGTGTACTTACCAAGCTGTTGAAGCGAGTTGAAGCCGATTCCGAGGAATTAGTACAGTCCTATAGCATGAATGAACTTTCGTCAATTCGGGAAATGATTCAGAAGAAAGAGAAAACGATTGAGGAACTCAATGACAAAATGTTAGAAGAAATTGCGGAGAGTGAAATTCAGGAGGAAATTGAAGAGTCCCACGGATATACATATGACATCCAAATGGTGCTTACAAAGTTAACGAAAATTATTCAGGATATGGAGACAGTGAAGTCTACAATAAATGTAAGTAAGTCACCACTTAATCCACACGCTACTGAATTTACGTTCACAAATGATACCGAAAGTCAACTACAACACATTCTTACATCAGCATCCTCATTTTTTAACACAATCATGTATCACAAACTACCCAAGCTAAATTTACCGACGTTCGGAGGAAATGTATTAGATTGGAAACCATTTTGGGACTCATTTAGCGCAGCGGTACACGAAAACTTGTCTTTGAATGATGTTCAGAAATTCAATTATCTTAAATCTCAGCTGTACGGAGAAGCAAATAAATGCATAGCGGGTTTACAGATAACCAACACAAACTACGCCCAAGTGTTACACATACTGAAACAGAGATTTGGTCAAACTCATTAAATTGTCAATGCTTACATGCAAAGTCTGATTAATTTACCCAATCCGACACCTAACATATCAATTCTGAAGGATTTCTATGATAGTATGGAAAATTACATACGAGGCCTTGAAGGTATTGGTGAAAGACACGAGACATACGGAAGCTTTTTAGTACCAATAATCTTAAACAAACTTCCAAGTATCGTCCGAGAAAACATGGTACGAGCCCATGGGAATGATCGATGGAATCTCCCGTCGTTGCGGGATGCTATACAGCACGAAATTACAATTAAGGAAGCAGGTCAGTCTGTCAACTGTGATAATCTTGAGTCAAACTTCACGTCCACGTCAGCTTTTATTGCAAGCGCAAAAAGAAATCGAAACTTAACAAGGAAGCCATGTATATTTTGTAATGAAGTACACGCTCCGTCTGTTTGTCATAAAGTAAAAGGAATAGACGACCGCAAAGGTATAATCAAGGAGAAACAGTTATGCTACAATTGCCTAGGAAATCACCGAGTTGCCGATTGTAAGTCAGATAAAACATGCAAGAATTGCGGAAAACGACACCACAATAGTATTTGTTCAAAACGAGAAGTACAGAGCCAGTCAAATACACGAAACGAGAGCCGTGCCACAAGAGAGACGGAAAGCGACCCAGTAACTAGCATGCATTCATTCACGTCGTCGCCGAGGTCACATGTACTTTTAAAAACAGCTACTGGGCCCGTGTCAGCAGATAGAAAGAATTTCGACGCCGCTAATATTTAATTCGATGAAGGCGCACAGAAGAGTTTTATTACACAGGATCTGGCAGACAAGTTCAACTTACAACCACGTACAACTGAAGTGCTGACTATATCTGGTTTTGGTGAGTCAAACAAAAAGGTGAGAAATTTACAAGTCGCCACTGTTTATTTACAAAGTTTAGGCTTCGATTTGATTCCTATCGACGTTCTTATAGTACCACAAATTGCACATCCTATCAGTACATACTCTTTGAACCGAACCACCTATCCACACTTACGTGGACTTAAATTGGCCCACTCAACATTAGATGACGGAGAATTTAATGTATCACTTCTGGTTGGAGCAGATTATTATTGGGACATAGTGGAAGACAGAGTTATTAGAGGACAAGGACCAACTGCAGAAGCACAACACTGCTAAATCTGCATTGGAAGAAATGACTGCCTATCAAGACACTAACGTAACTTTGAAAGAGAACAAATATATTGCTAGATTTCCATGGAAACCAGAGCACCCAGAGTTGCCGAGCAACGAGATGATTGCTAGGAGACGGACATTCAACGTAGTTAACCGTCTTGCAAAGGAACCTGAAATGCTGAAGCTTTACGGGGATATCATTCGAGATCAAGAAAAACGAGGTTTTATAGAGAAAATCGAGAGTTCTGACGAACACAGTAACAACCGTATTCACTATATACTGCACCATCCGGTAAGGAAAGAGTCATCAACGACACCGATACGTATGGTCTATGATTGTAGTTGTAGACAGGATTCAGAATCACCTAGCTTGAATGCCTGTCTTTCTTCAGCACCCCCACAGCTAAATGATCTCACAAACATTTTGACTCGGAAAATACGCGATAACAACTGACATAGAGAAGGCATTTCTTTAAATTGGACTAGCGGAGGAGGACCGGGGTGCCACGCGATTTTTCTGGTTGTCGGAACCTACAGAACCAAAGAGTTTACCGATTTAAAGTGATATTATTCGGCGCTACATGTTCACCTTTTATCTTGAATGCAACTTTACTCAAGCACTTATCTCTAAATCCAAGTACAACATCAAAGATACTTCAACGAGATTTGTACGTTGACAATGTGTTGACAAGTGTGGACACTGAGGATACCGCCGTTACATTTTTTACGAACTCCAGAAAACTGTTGAAGGAAGGTGGATTCAACCTTAGGACTTGGAAGTCGAATAGTATAAAACTCACGGATATGGCTACACATGAAAATGCATTAGACACAGATGAAGAAACCAAAATTATTGGTATGCGATGGAATGCAAAATCGGACACGTTGACATTTGCAAATCAGGAATGCGACCCAGAAGATGAATCTCAGCTTAAAGCTACAAAACGAGAAATATTACGTCAGTCTTCGGCAATCTATGATCCACTAGGACTACTCGGACCTGTAACAATCAGAGCTAAACTACTGATCCAAAACTTATGGAAAGACAAATATGACTGGGATGATGTGTTGCCGAGCAACTTAACAAAATCATGGATCGACATATGAAATGACATTCAGGATGTTACTACACAAACACGAGTTGCCCGTCATTATTTCACAGACATGAGCGAAGAAGAACAAAACCTTGAATTTACGTTACACGTTTTCGTCGATGCAAGTGAAGAGCCTACGGAGCAAGCGCATATATTTTTAAAAGAACCAATTCTACAATTGTAATGGCAAAGAACCGCATTGCGCCATTGAAAGGTATTATGTTACCGAAATTGGAGTTAATGGCTGCTGTAATTGGAACTCGAATAGCTACGCAATTGATACGAAACTTGGAGATAAATCGAGTTATATTTTGGAGTGATAGCCAGATTGTCTTACATTGGATCTCTTCGACAAAACAAAAGGGAAAATTCGTACAAAATCGAGTATCTGAAATCAAGGAATCTACCCAAAACTACCAATGGAAATATGTGCCAACAGAATCGAACCCTGCCGATCTGCAAACAAGGATTATATCAGCGAAACAATTCCAGAATTCTAAATTATGGATGCAAGGGCCATCTTGGATTACTGATAGCAATAGTTGGCCAACATGGACTCCGGATTTCAAGAATGAAACACTTCTGTTGACAGCCGCAAATGAGGACGAGGCCGAGGGAACTGACACTAATCGTAGTGAGCTGCTAGGAATATCGAATATTATCGACTTATCAAGATTTCCTCATTACAAAAGTTACTTCACGTAACATGTTACATACTGAAATTTGTGAAGCACTGCAGAAACAAAAGGAAATACAATCTTAGGAGTTCGCGTGTTCAGGAAGGATTCACAAAGGTAGAAATTCAACAAGCAACTCGGCTGTGGATAATCGATGTACAAAACGACCGACTCAGTGAGGAGAGAGATCAAATTTTGAATAACACACGGACCAATAAAATACCGTTATTGAGACAACTGCGACTATACATTGATGATGAAAACATTGTACGGTGTGCTGGACGCATACACAATTCACAGTTAGTACAAAATTCCCGATCTTGTTACCAAAGAAACACAGATTTACTTATCTCATTATAATGGATGCACATCAGAAAATGCTACATTCCGGACCGGGACAGACGATTACTCATATCGGACAAAAATATTGGATTTCATCCATCCGTCAGTGCGTCAATCGCTGCATACGATGTCTAAAAGTCAATGGAAAACCGTACGCAAAGCCCGATTCACCCCCACTTCCGATGGATAGAGTTACCGACATGATTCCGTTTTCAACGACTGGTATAGATTTTGCCGGACCACTTAATGTGAGGGAAAATGGACAAATAGCGAAAATGTATGTTTATTTATTCACATGTGCCTGTATTCGAGCCATTCATCTCGAACTTGTTATTGATATGAAATTAGAAACATTTATGCTTGCGTTCAGACGCTTCGTCAGTAGAAGAGGAATTCATACTTCAGTGTATTCCGATAACGCACCCACCTTTATTTCTGCTAACAATGAAATTCCGAGGAAAATGAACATTTATCTGAAATGGAAATTCATCCCAAGAGCAGCACCGTGGTATGGAGGGTGGTGGGAGAGATTAGTAGGATTAACGAAAACGACTCTGAAAAAAGTGTTGGGAAGATCACAAGTCAACGCAAAGCTGTTACGGACAATACTCACAGAAATTAAATGCATAATAAACGACCGACCGATAGCATATATTTCGTCGGATATACGAGACCCACAACCATTGACACCGTCACATCTTCTACAAGGGCGGAGGATATCGTCACCAGAAGAGGAGCATTCAGAGGATACGGAAGACAATAGTGACATAACCAGTACATAAGATATGAAATCTAGTGAAGCTAACAAAGCGTTAGAATGACAATTAACACTTATTGAACACTTTTCAAAACGTTGGAGAACTGAATATCTAACTGGACTTAGAGAATTTCACCGTGTAAGTGGAGAAAATGTCCACCATGTGAAGGTTGGATCTGTTGTACAAATTATGGACATTACACCTAGACCGATGTGGAAATTAGGAGTTATAATCGATGTGATTACCGGCAATGATGGACTTGTACGTGCTGCTAAAATTAGAATTTCAAATGGATTTATCACAACGCGACCAATTGTAAAATTAGTCCCTCTTGAGATATGAACTGTAATTGCCTCTATACATGTATATAGACTTTAAATCATTTTGAGGCCCCCAGAATGTTGTGAAATATTAGTTTCAATTATTTTATATTGGTTAAAGTCTAACGTCAATTCCCGCCATCGTAACGTAACAATACTTTACGTCGCTACGTAGCGACAACGATTGTATGGAACGCTTAGAGATAATAAATGTATCGTAAATGGAAGACGTTCTTCATTTAGTTAGAAAAATATCGTAACATACATGTTATAATGATGAGTGCATCCGGAACACTGTGAATACATACTGATTTAAGTACGGTGAATGAGAATTGCCTCACTCGCCGGTGGTATACGTACTTTTAAAGACCACAAGTTAACACAAATATATTAATAAATGCACATGTCGAACATATACCTTTTACTATTAATTAGGATTAATAACCTTTCACCCCGTTAACTGGTCAATTGAAGACAACTTAAAATAGATATTTATTGAACATTTATTCCCGAAGGAGTAATTGGATATGTGTGGCAGTGAATGGAGTGAAATTTGATATATGTTGAACAGTTCCTCAAGGAGTACAAATTTACTCAGTAGGTTTGTATTACTTGTAGTCATGACAGGAAGGTAACAGATTAAAACAAACTGAACATTCTCATATAATTTAATATTTCATTTAATGAAGTGAGCACCCCCCTTTTTATTCCCTATGCATGGGATAGACACTGTCATCAAATTATTATTCATAATTCCAACATAATTCAATTAGGTTAAGTAGAAAGATAGTTTTTAAAACTATATACGCACAAAATAAAAGACAATTAAAATACTGCAGAAATTCGCCGGTAAGTTCGCTTCCCACTAATTTCCATAATTTGGAAAGTAAACTTTCAAAAATATGGCGGTCAGTTTACACTGCCCACAGCACTGAAATAAACTTGGATTTAGTGTGATTTTAGGATTGTTTTGATTGAAATAAGTTATTTTATAGTTTGTATAATAGATATTTTATTGAAAAGTCGTTTCTTATGGCTATTTAAATCTTTGGAAATATCTGATTTCACCCGCACTGGTAGCCGGTCGGCAAGTGCTAAAGCAAAATGGACAAACGAGATATGACTTCGCATTCCGCATGAAATAAAAAATGAAAAAATTCCAATGAAAACGTAAAATATGAACATGGAATATGTTATAGGACTATGCCATCACCATGTGTCCGTTAGCTGTTCACATTACAATCAGTTTCACTGGTCAACAAATGAAACTAAAGTTGGCTGAAACGAGACTAGATTGGTCTTGATGATCATTTATAATTTATGTTCGATTCGGAAATTCCAAATGGTGAGATGACCTTATTTGAAATAAGTTTAAATATCATTCTTTGAAGCCACGTGGCAAATAAAAACAATACTACACTGGAATATTCGTTGGGTGGCCTTTTGAAAAGTGTGTGTCTGTTTTTCTCCTCTTCTTTTTGTGTGTCCATCGAGAATCAAGGATGACCCGCATCACGGGACAATGTTTAAACATAGGACCATATGGGAAAATGGTAAAATAATTCGTCAGAATCAGGATGTGTATTTATTTAACTCCGACACTTTATGAATACTCATGATAGTCACTTACAAACTTGTAATTGTTTTTAGTGTATCGAAAATCCTACCTAGCCGAAACTATAGCCTATTGTTTAAATGGAAACATGAATAAAATACTTTTTATCATAAACTACTAACAGTACATGCATAACTATGGGACGCACACATACCTGTAATTAGGAGCTGTTGCAAGTTGTCTTTTACCCACAAGGAGCGTGACATTATCAAAAGATGGAAACTGATTTATGTCCCGTCCTGTATAACCAATTTCGGAGGGGTTGTATCCAGCACTGGAGAATATTTATCCAATTGCCATGCACTGAGATTGATCTCAGATGAAAATTGTAAAGAAAGGAAAACAAACATAATATAATTCAAGAACACAAAACTTTTCCAAGAAAACAATTGATTTTTGTACAAATAATCTTTAAGTTACTTAAATAATACTAACGTCTAACGGATTCTCTAGGGTTGTTGATGTAACTGTACTAATATTTGTCTTCATTTTCATTAATTCGACTTTCCGTTACGTCCACAACAAGATTTGTATAATCGGACAGACACTTCATATTATTCGATCCCATGGTGACAGGATAACGATGAATAGATCACGCTAGTATTGTGCGTCCCGAAGAAGACAAATGTACTATTGACCGCTTTTCTGGAAATCAGGTTAAATAAAAATAAGGATAATTTCCTTGTTCATGATTGGTCAACTGATTTTTGTCCCCCCACCCCCGCAAAGCGGAGCGGGGTATATGGAAATGCCGGGCATCCGTCCGTTAGTCCGTCTGTCCGAGATATGTTGTAAGCGCTCTACGATTTTTATTTGTTGACCAATTGATTTCAAACTTACACACAAGCATTATATTAGGAATCTCTAGCTTAAGTTCGAAATTGGGCAAAATTGTGCTACAATTTCAACGAAAATTGATATTTAGACTATGTTCGACCGGCGGAATGTGATAGTGACAAATGCGATTTGAAAATGGCGGCCATTACAGACATTATGGTGGCCATTTTGGCAGCTATTTTCAATATGGTCGCCAAAACACATACACAATTTCGAAGTGCTCTAATGCTCCAATTACAAAGAAAATTGATATTTAGGGGTTTTTAGAGGAATGTGATCGTGACCAATGCGATTTCAAAATGGCGGTCATTTTGGCTGCCATTCTTAAGATGGCCGCCAAAATGCGTAAAATTTAGAAGTGCTCCAATTTCAATTTCCCACATTAGGAATGTGATAGTGACAAAAGCGATTTGAAAATAGCCAGTTATTTACGTTTAATTTTGTAGAATCCAATTAAATTTAAGGGTATAAAAATAGTGTATGGAGATGAGCACCTGTAGTTTTGAATATTTATATACAATAGCTAGCACAATTAAAATAACAAAGATTTCTAATATAGAACCCAAATAAAGGCTTGCTAAAACACAAGCACTATTCTTGACTGATTATTGACGACACAGCTTCTTTAAAGATTAGTCCATTTCAGTCATAGGAACTAATGAAAGTAATTTATACACAGATCTATGTAAATAGGCGAGGGACATTGGCTATGACATAGCAATCTTGTTAACACGAGTAACATGACGGATGCCACTTGTGGAACATGAACTTGCCATTCCGGAACAGTTGAGTTCTTCACCCATGGTTTAGTGGGTTCTGTGTCGCCTAATCTATTTTCTGTGTAATATATTTTAAATTATTGTTTGTCTTTTCTTATCATTTCCGCCGGGTATTGTATTGTCTGTCTTTCTATTTACGCCTTAAGCTTCTGATAACACCATTTGTATCCTCAAAATCGACTTTGTAATTCAATGAATATTAATTCCATATTATATCCTACTTATTGCTAATAGATATAAAATATACACATATACATTCCTATCAATTTTCTGGAATGCGAGAGGCTCGTGGATTTAGAGGCAAATACAGATTGTACCATGGTCATTGAAGGTGGACAAATTAACATTAAATGTATGTGGTATGCTAGTAATATGAAACATTCACTTTAAAGACAGGTAATAAAGTTGAGAGTTCTACTCCCGCTCATGGCGAGGTTTTCAACGTTCAAGGAGCGTGGTACCATTCGAACATGCGACTCATTGTCCTCGGTCAAGTTTTCCTTATTTATAACCTGAAAACCCACCCTTTCCCAATCGACAGATTACCCCTACAATATGTACCTGTGACGCAACAAGCAGCTCTGCCATACACAAAACACATTATTTATTAGATCTGTTCCACTCTTTTCATTAGGAGTGTATCTTATGAAGGTTATTCCAAAGACATGTCTCGTGCGCACTAATTAGGATATCTACATTTTTATTAAAAAGTCGTGAAAACACAACATGTATGGTTATAAAGCATTGGTTATGTCCCGTGTAATGAGACTTTGTTAATACCTACGGTGTTAGTAATGACGAATATCGAGAATCAAGTCCGCATTAGGCATGTTGTAGTATGTTTTAGCTCTGTATTGACATCCGACTCAATGTGTGTGTCTTGTTGGCAACTTCATCAGGGAGGATAGTAACACGACTTTACCTAATGTTAAAACCGCACGATAACATTAGCGTGCTTGATTTAAAACTAAAAACAAAGAATATTGTCCTGTCATTAGCACATGAAACTGAAAATAAAAGTATCCCGTGGAATTAGTCTGAAATAGAAATTGTGTGGTTTAATTGACAATGTAAAATTCATGTACTTGCTCTTAAGGTAGACGTTATAGTCTTGTAGCCATTTGTCTAATATTAAATGTCAACTCCAGAGCAGATGGATGCAAACTAAACTGTTTCAAAGTTTACTTTAACCAAACAAAGTTTCTGATCAGTTTGTTTAGTCTGCGTTTAGAATTCTCATCTAACTAGGGAGTACATTTTCTACAAAGCAGACCAGACAAAAATGAGAAAAAAATTGGTAAATGTTTGTCTTTTGAAACTTAGCTTTCTCCGCAGATCAGACATTATTAAAGATTTCCTTGAAAAAATTACCTAAACAGGTATGTATAGTTTTCTAAATGATAACACACATTGTTTCAGTATACTGTAAACAAGCTACCTGTATGTAATGGAGAATACACTGCAACTGTAGATTCTTAAAAATATTCAACGAGACCCGTAAGGGTCGAGTTGATTATTTTTAAGAATCTACAAGTTGGAGTGTATTCTCTTACATAATACATTTCCATCTGCAACAATGTTTTCATTATATATTTTTACCTTTTTAATGTTATAAAGGCTAAATAAGCCACAATTAATAAAAAAAAATAAACAACATAATTCTATCGGCATTCGTGCTTTCGATTCTCGTTTATATTTAGATATATCAAGGTCTTTCAAATGAAAAGAATCGTTTATATTTAGATATTTCAAGTGACCCAAATGTTCACCTGTGGTCTGTCTGATTTGTTAAGTTGCGGTCGGTTCGTAGGTTGTTTTTGTATTGCGAGAATACTGGTCAGTTCTGAACATAAATTATGCCAGATCTGAAATAGTTGTATCGTGTCTTGTATATATTGATCAATTGCTTTTGTTAAGCAAATTGTTGATATTGTTTTTAACAATGCTTACTATCAGGAGTTGTATACTAATTATACAAACTAGTAATGTGGTCATCTTAGCCGAGCGGCAAGATGGAAGTTTTGAAAGTCGACGTAGACTTTAGAAAGCCCGGCAGTGGTTCGGTACCAGAGAGTTCCAAAATATGTATATCACGTTTTTAAGCCTACAACAATAAAAGGTTAAAGTTCATATGTTTAAGAACAAAAGAATAAACTGTAGATTCTTAAAAATAATCGACTGTTCGAACAATAGTGTGACGTCAGAGAAATGTATTATATACAGATTAATACATGGGCATTTCCATATTGGCCTGGTTATCATCCCGAGACACCCATGTTGGCCTGAAACGAAGTCGGGGGTCAATATGGGTCGAGGGATGATAACCAGGCCAATATGGAATTGCCCATGTATTAAACTATTTATTATATACTTCCGACATCTGCAGACGTAAACACCGGAAGTTGTTTATTTTGTCTGAAACGCACGAGGGGCACCTAATAACCGGTTATTTTCTCGGGGTGTGAAAATATGGACAGTTTACTTCCGGTCATATTGGTCATACAAAAATGCCTTTATCTTAACTAAGTATGTAATAAATATCAAGACATACCTGGCTTTAATAATAACAACGCAGATATCAAATTTAGTGCGCACGACGCGTTAAATAAAGTTTGCATCAGAACCGACTAAACACACTGTTTTACATAGAAAATGTTCCTTCAAATAGATGTTAATTTCATGAAGATTAAAGCCAACAATAGATAAGGGTTTTAGTTAAATGAAATCATATATATGATATACTTGTATAAGGAGAATAAGCTATATTGGTTGTTCCGGTGTTCATCTCAACACATTAATTTACCTCCTTGTATCCTACCAGTCAAATCCGGGATATTATGGGGTTTTTTTTATAATTTAAAACATTTTCTATTAAAAATATGGACACCAACAAAGTTTATTACCCAATATCATTTCCATATCTAGACATATCTCCGTCACTGTTAAATTCATAGTTTGAATCACTGTTAATTACAAATTTAGAATTTGATCCTGTATATCATCATTCTTCCAGTAGTCTGCTCCACTCTGATCCAATGTAATGTTGGTAACATGATCACATGATTATTAGCCATTGTAATCCATCGAACTAATCAAATCCTTTTTGGAAAAGTCATTGAACACCATTAAGTTTAAATGTTAATGTTGAAAGTGTTCCCGACCAACAATCCCTTGACATCACCTACATGCACTCAATGCGTGGGGGTAAAATCAAAATGGCAAGGTGAGAGTCTGCACTTCATGGTCCTTCTTTTTAAGAATGCATTTCATCTACATAGTAGACATAATTTTTTTTTTATTTAATAAATTTATATAGATTTTCGTTCAAATTGTACATAAAATTGTGTCATTTTATCCATTCTTGAATTAAATATGGGAGTTTGTGTGCCCTCAGCACAACACTGTAGTATGATGCTTCGTTCTGGCAAAAGTGGTTCTAACCCACCGTGTATATTGTATCACTCCTTTCCATATGGTAATCTCGTCCGTCTGTACTCGTTCCTTTGAACACCAATCAAATCATGGCAAGAAAGCATTCCCAGAACGAGGATGTAAGACAACAAATCTTTGTCCTTTACTAATAAGAGAATATATACTTGTTTATTCATCAGGACTTAATCATTGATGTGATGCAGTATGGCTAGTGTCAACCCATGTCTCGTCTAAATAAACTGGTGTGTAGCCTTCTTCATAGTTTATTAATTTTTTTTCTGAAATATAGTATGCATTGCTTACATGTAATAATGTATTTTCTTTCTACCAGTCATTTTCTGTCTTTTTTTTCTAAGTTGAAGCCTAATCCCTCGAAGGTTTATCATGATTTTTCCCAAAACGTTTTCCAGTTTTTTTTTAATGCAACACATTCATTTTTCTGAAAGTAGTTGTACACAACAGTATAAATTAAGTCTGTGTCAAACTGGTCAATTGTATTCTTTCTAATTAAAATTTTAGAATTTAGATGATTATCAGATATTTCATTATCTCCTCCAGTCGTGAGCAAACTGTTTATTAACTTTCACTAATTCTTAAACAGTGTGCAGTTCTGTTAGCAATCTTATTCCATATGACAAATGGAGCTTCTTGTTTTGACTCCTCTTTAAAATAATTGTTATTTGTGAGAATAATATTTTTTTTCTTACGAAATTTGTTGGTGAAATTTTTATTCCTGATCATAAACTACATAAGGGAGACAATCAATAAATAAAAATAATATGAGGGATATGGAATTTAATACATAAAAGCTGTTTTTCAGAAAAATGTTATTTCTAACATTATGCATCTCTACCACTCAAATAACAAAATTCAAGATATCTGTACTAAATGATGGTCAATTGTTGTTGTAGTCCTTTAATATTTAAATGACCAATGGGACATAGTACAATGAAATATACATTAAAAGCACGTTTTCATGGGATTACTGTTACGCTATTTGTACTCACCCCTGCAGGTGTTTTTTTACACTTTAAAGGGGAATTTGCGGTAGCGCCTACCGCCAAAATTTGTGGGCGAAGCTTATCAGCAAAAATCCCGGTTGACATGAACAGCATATTTATGAAACTGTATGTCACATGACCAACGTGACCAAGGTCACATAACTCAGAAATTTGAAGTGATTTTTGTAGGTTTTAGACTGATGAAGAATATTATCTTTAATAAGACTAAAATTTCGTTTGGAGGAACACTAGTGACCATGCCTGTCAAATATTTTGCACCAAAAGTAACTATGAAACTGTGTATCATTGATTTTTCCTCCTCGAGATGACCGTGGCCAAAATAATGAAGAAACTGAATGTTTGCTCCGCCCACAACTATTTATACCCACGCTCCCGGTTTAAGTAAAAATAATGAACATTGAGATCTAAGGGGTAACTTTCTTTAAATAATGGACCAACAATTTTGATATTACTTGTTAATATACATCTAGAAAAAATGTTGATTTGAAAATATACGTATTATCTATAACTAATACATGCTTTAAAAAAATAATATAGATGTATGACTATTTGGAATTTGTCACAATACTGTCAGAGTTCAATATGAACTGTAGATGTTTTAGAAGCAACTGATAAACATAATCGTATTCCGTTTCAAGCATGTTTGCATCTTTCTCTAACTCCACAACACGACAGCTAAAATGAAAATTCACAAGTCATGTATTGTTTGTTTTTATTGCACTTTCCCAATTTACCAAAGACAAGAAAACATGTCTCATATTTCTTTATTTCATTATCTCCTCCTTGGCAATTTCTTTACAAAATGATCTATCAGAAAATGAAATTGAAACTGACAACAAAGAACTGAACGATTTATTTCTTCTGTTATAAATCGAGTTTTTGCAGTTACATAATACCCGCCGTTAATATATATTTATAATCTTAATAACATGTATTCTAACTACATGAATTAGGGGCTAGACCCAAACAAATCAATCATTTTAATTGATTACTGAATGATGTTTAACTGTGTGTAAAGTGACTATGGCATGTTTACAAATGATAAACTATATAGGTACATTTCGAAATATGTTGTTGACACAAGTGAAGTGAAAATGATAAATAGAGACCGGAAGAAATGCATTGCAATGGGACACAACCGACTACTCGTAGCAATCTCTTGGAAAAAAAGTTTTGCTGTTTAATGTCTGTAAATGTAGACATGCGGAAGGATTAAACAATGTATAACACAACAGATTCTATAACATCATGACATTAGCAAGCTATTTGTATGGGGAAGCAGGCTATTTTTATTTTAGGAAATCTGCATTTATTTCTTGCGTTATTGTCTTCAAGATTTTTCTAGCATGAATTTTGGTTTTCAGTTACTGATCTTAGTAGTTTTCTTACAGCGCTCTTGCGTTCCTACATTTTCCAGCTTATCTGGATTTTTTGGTCGATATTCTTTTTTTTGCCCATTACCATACAAATCAAGTGGTTAATTCTTGAGTATGGCTGTGTTATAGCTTATATTAAACTAGTTGTTTTAATAATGTACGGTAAAGTTAATGTGTCATAAACCATATTTAGAAAACACACGTTTGAGATATTAAGATATTAAAGTATTATCATCATGTTACACAAGTGTTATTCCATTGCTCAATAATATGACGTAAACTGTTTACAAGAACGATCGTGTTATCTGTTGTCTAAATTTAACTTATCTTATATAGCCATGCTTACATAAAGAACAAGTACTGTGGCATGTTACTCATGTAGTAGAACGCTGTAAATAAATGCAAAAAATATTGTGTATCATTTTCCTTTTCAAGCTAAATATGGGTCTTAACTATTTAAAGATATGGAGGTTTTATCATTTTAATATATACTGAAGGGAAAAAGAAATGCAGGGTCAACATTTAAGGTGATTTAATATTATTTATCGGAATAGTTTTTTCAATATTAATATATAAGGATAAAATCACAAATTTAATCAACAAGTTTTTAAAATTTCATTAGATTTTGATCAATAATTCATGAGTAATTGAAACCAATTTAACAGTACCCCCCAATATGTTAAAGTGAAATCGATTAACTCGTCAATATCTCGTATGCCCCCTCGTGCATCTGTTACAGCCCTGATTCTCCTCTGCATGGATTTCATCAGAGCATTTATCCTTCTCATGGGGATATTATTCCACTCTTCCAACAAGGCAGCCCTTAATTGGTTGAGAGTAGCGGGGGAATTCCGACGCCCCCTTACTCTCCTGTCCAGTTCGTCCCATAGATGTTCGATTGAGGACAAATCTGGACTGAACGGAGGCAAATTGAGTGGGTTAATGTTACGATTGGCGAGAAAATCTTGACAAACTCTGGCTACATGGGGCCGGGCGTTATCCTGTTGGAAAATTAGGAGATGCTGTTGCACAAATCGAACTGCAAGGATTTCATCCCTATATCTTACGCCTGTTAAATTACCGGCTATCACAATCAACGGCGACTTTAACCTGTGAGATGTCCCTCCCCAGACCATAAGCGAGCCACCCCCAAACCTATCCCTCTCAAGAACGCAAGCGTCGGCGAATCGTTCCCCACGGCGTCGGTATACACGAGGTCGACCATCCGGGCGAAAAAGAGTGAACCGCGACTCATCTGTGAAAAAGACCCGTCTCCATTGCCTCATTGGAAATTGTCTGGGACCATGTGCCGCCAACCAAGTCATACGACGCGCGTGACGTGCACGAGTGAGAGGAAACCAATATAAGATCGACGAGCTCGCAGACCAAACTCGCGCAATCTGTTTCTCACAGTTTTTGGGTGAATGTGGCGATTATGATTGCCTACCGTAGTTAAAGCGGTTTCAGTGGCAGTAACGTGGCGATTACACAGGTGGGAAAGACGAATAGCACTGTCTTGACGTGGCGTCGTTACGCACGGGCGGTCGGCAATCCTTCCAGTATCTCTCAGACGACGGATAAGACGCTCTATGGTGGAAACATTCACACCAAATTGCAAAGCAACTTGTTGTTGCCTTTGAACTTGCAGTAACAATGCAATAACCTGACCCCTCTGAACGTCTGGCATGATTACAAGAGGTTCAAATTAACTTTAAATAGTGGAAAGCGATGTGTATACCTCAAGAGTATAAAGTGGTATGACACGATGTGTTGACGAACTTGTTATCATTATTCTGCACGTGTTATTTTCTTTTTATCACTTTCTCTATGTCACATGATACCTTTTACGGTTGAGTAACTTTATACACCGATTTTAGTGCACACTGACCAAGCCACTCGTCTGCCCAGTTTTCGTAATTATACGCCACGCAGTTAACAAATAGTAACATATTATGTTACCCTGTGTTTCTTTTTCCCTTCAGTATATATCTATGACCTGTGAGAGATACTAGGCGAGTTCAGAGTACTGCCGTTCGTGGATTAAAGTTATCATTGGCAAGCCATTGTACTTATATTGACCATTGGAAGCTACCGTTGGATACCGTCCTAACAGGCAGTATAAACTGGTGTTAGCATTGGTAAGTCACGTGTTCACACGAACACAAAAGGGTGAGATCTTTGCCATTTCCAACCGCGCACGGTTTGTAAGGATTAATTTCTCACTGCACCTAGATCTTTACGGAAAACGTTTCATTTTCTTGATTAAAACAGAGCATTTGAAGTTTGTGTTGCATAGTAAGTATGTTGCCGGGTGTTTGTATTCGAATGGTAAATGAAATAATTATAGTCCTCATCTCGTGGACATGAGCGCTTTTTCTATTTTGAAAATAATCATGCAATTTCCCTTCACATTTATAAATAAATTCGATTATATTATTAGCATGTGAGTTTAATTGTCTGTCCGTATGATAAACTACTATGACTTGCAATACGAAATATTATTACATTTATGGTATTATACAGTATTATTATTCTATTAGTGTCTTCTCCTGAGGAAACTGCTCTCCTATAGTGTTGTCTGGTAAGTTGTAGTGCCTGAGCCAACGGACAACACTATAGGAAAACTGTTCACGAGGGAGAAGACACTAATATTTATAGTACATAACATCTCATTCTGGAGATAAAAGGGGAAAAAATAGGTAAATTTGTTTATATTTCCAAACCTCGCCATGTTGACAGCAAAACAATAAACAGACTACATTCTGCCTGTTAACATATATCACTTACTTGGCCTGTCAAGTGATTAAATAACAATATTGAAGTAACGTAAAAATATAATTTCATATACAATTAACATTATTTTAAATTTCCCAATAAAATAGATTCTGTACCACATTTGTTGTTCACATCAATATATCAACAATACAATATGTATAAAAAAAGAAATCGAACTACCATGAACAACGCGTGCGTCGGTTATTTTACCTTTTACAATAAAAGTGGGTTACATTGTGATTTGTGGAAAGGATTTTTCCCCAATATGATAGATAAATTATTTAATTCAAATTTAGAATAACAGAATTTATTTCATTATCAATGTAAGGAGTCGTCGATTTTAACAGATTTAAAACTTGCCAAAAATATATAAAAATAACGCGGGAAAATATATGCCACAGGTGTAGTCCCCGCTGGAAATCGTTTGCACCTGGTATAGTTCCCGTCGCAAGGTATAGTCACCCGTTGCAAAGTACTGTTCAAAAATAGTTAACACTAATCATCCAATCAAAATAAAGCATTTTCATATGTTATGTACTATATAACACCACATAATTCTTTTTTTTTGGGTGATAATAGATTATTATACAGTGCTATGTACAATATGGAAAGATGTTGTACGAGTCTGTGTTATATTGAAAACCCGCGGCGTCTCGTCCAATACGGGTTTTCAATACAATACGGACGAGTACAATTTCTTTCCTTATCATCCTTCCCTCCCGCTATATCTAACTGCTGACTCCATAAGCAAAACTCGTATCAAAGTTCGCGTGAGCTCAGCAGGAGTTATCACCAAATTCTCCCAACATTTAAACGATAATTCTTGTGAAGAAGACAAAAGTAAATAAAATTCATCAATACCATTAGTTGGTTAACATTATATTTTTTAAACATATATCAAATTAGGAACTATCGTGTCAGCAATATCAACAAACATCGTCCTACAAAAATGTACTTTACACAATTCTTGATAACCTCTGCTGAGACGTCATAATTTTTACGTCATTAAGGAGGTCGCGACCTTTGTGTTTTCTAAACCGGAACGGCATTGGTAAACAAAGCCTTTAATGAAAATGGGTGACTTTGATGTTTGTAATAAAACAAAAACCAATGAATATTACCATTAAAGGAAAAATGCAACAATCTTAGCATTTATATAAACCTGTAAAAATGAATGATATATTTATTTGCAAACTACTTATGAACTGCGCATTTTGAATATTTGGAATCATGTAGTTTTTCCTGCGAAAATACAAATGTAAATGTATCCGTGTTTATTTTTGATTTAAGGATGATAAACATGTCATCTGAATGTGAATATGATTGATACTGAAAAAAATGCAGCCTGCTTAACATAATATGAAGTTTTTGTAACTCGTTCGCTTCGCTAATTCGGCAACAAACTTCATATTCTAGCTCGGCAGGCTGATATTTTCGGTATCAATCAATTCACATCCAGATAACATATACATATTGTACATAACACTGTATAATAACCTATTTAATATACAGCTGAAATGATCAATACTATACAGTCCGACAAAAGTTAAGCATCACCTGACTTGTTTCAATAATATCTTTTCTAATAATGAACTTATTTCAAATCGGTTTGCTGTTTTCGTTACCTGTACACACATACCTACCTGCGAAACAGGTTATTGATCGATTTTTATTTATGTGTATATGACAGGGTGTGTAAAGTGCCACGTATACTTTTCAACATTTGTGTTTGCGAAAGAAAGCTGATTTTTTTGTGTGTAGAGTTTTAAGTTTCATTTTCTATTGGTTTGGTATGGTGCGGCGAAAATTAACCATACCAGAAAGGTATCAAGCTGTTGTCATGCATAACGGTGATTTTAGCCATAGAAGGGTGGCAGACCACTTCAGGGTTAACCATTCCATCATTGTATGACTGATGCAGCGTTTTCGTCAAACGTGGAATATTACTGACCGTCCACGTGCAGGTATACCTCGCAAAACGACGCCGAGAGAGGACCGGCTCATATCCAGACGGGCGCGATAACGGCCGTTCAGTGCAGCTGGTGCACTTCGTGGTAATTTAGCATTTGGAAGCCACATTAGCACACGCACTGTAATCAGACGCCTCCACCATCAGGGAATGCGAGCGCGACGACCCATAAAACGTCCACAGTTGACATTACGTCATCACCATGCTCGATTTGACTGGTCACATGATCATTTGGGGTGGACTATTCGCACATGGAGACGGGTCTACTGGTCTGATTGAAGTCGCTTTTTGTTACGCCCTACCGACGGTCGTGCAAGGGTTTGGCGCCAACGACACACTTCATTTCAGGACAACCACGTTTTGGGCACAACGGCTTTTGGGGATGGGGTGTAATTGTCTGGGGTTGTTTTTCCTTTGACTGTAAGTTGGACTTGTACGTTCTTGATGGTAATCTGACAGGCCAAAAATACCGAAACAATGTAATCGCTCCACGCGTAGTCCGCCATTTCGACAATCATGCGTTGGCTAACAGGCCAATGTTCATGGACGACAACACTAGGCTACATAAAGCCCGAATTGTACAACATTNTTTACAGCAAGAGGCTGTTCAGACAATTCCATGGCCTGCGATGTCGCCAAACATGAACCCTATAGAGCATGTATGGGACTTTATTGGCCGAAAAATTAACCAACGCAATCCAAAATGTCAAAATATTGACGAATTAAGAACTGCTATCTTACAGGAGTGGCAACAGTTCCCACAAGAACGGCTTAGGCGTCTTGTGCGAAGCATGACGAGGCGTGTTACAGAACTTCACAATAAACGCGGTGGATATACTCGTTATTGATTTTTATGCCTTACACATACGCACAATAGATGCATTTAAAAGTTCTTAAAATCTGAAGACTGCATTTTAATGCAATGTTAAAAACTTCCATCAAAGACAAACTGGTTTTACGTTTTTCCAGCGCTTGTTTTGAACCCCATTTTTGCCACGTCATAGTCACGTCTTTCAGGATGATAAATACTTCGTAGATTGATAATTTTAGAGCCCTTGGTGTAGTATTTTAAGAAGTGTAAGAAAAATGGTGATATTTATTTTATTGTTTTAACAGTATTCCCTCTTTGTGGAAAATGGAGTTATCGTTCGCAATTTGAATTGTCGTCCTTGGCAGAGGTTATATAGCATTTCCGGTTGCAAAAGTTTTCCTGCCGGTTTTTAATAAATTGATTGAATAAATAATAAATAAGTGCGAAAAATATTAAATTAATTGAAGTAGATTCCAAGGCAACACTTGAAGACTTCCTAACTTAAAAAAGTAGACTGAACTTGTACAGTTTCTACGGAAATGTAATGAAAAAAATCAGTGGTAACAAGAATGAGCTTGCGCTCCGACAAAGATGTAGAGACGTATCTTTTAAAAAGCCGGTCAGATGACAATGAAAAAATGAGCTGCTATAGACAGTTCATTAGAGGCTTTAACTTTTATAAAGAAAATTATATACACGACATTCCATTTCTTTTAACTTCTATAAGTTATTTACTTTAAAACATATTTTTCTCTGGAATTGTAACATTTTGTACAAATAAATCCAAATATGTATTTTCATACCACTGAACAAGTTACATAATTAACTTTCTGAAATGTTTTGGATGATTGTCACCAGACTTCTGCAAAACGGAAATACTGCGCGATTTTTCTTGTACACTGAAAGCAGGAATATTTTCTTTTAAAAAGATTTTCTCTCCTTTCATTAAAAAGCGCATTTTATTTTTTCATTACACTCGAGCGGTCGAAGACAAGGCATGATAAATTTGAAACCATTTTAGAAATAATAGAATCGGTTTCTTCACCATTTGTAAAAGCAAATGCGGATTCGGTAGAATATTTTGTACTGTGTTTGAAACGGTATGTGCGTCTTCATTATGTGCGCTTATCAGATAGATGAACACCTGTATCTAACATTTGCCGACCATCTCGACTTGTACAGTCAACAAGCAAATCCCAATTTTCGGTTTCCGTCAGAGCAGATCCCACTTGTTTTCTGAATAAATAATGTCCCTCGTCTGGAATATTTTGAATAGGAAGTAAAACGATCGCGAACGTGGCTTTTTTCTGTCTTTAATGATCAAGAACAAACAATCGGTATGTCGTTTAAAAAACAATGGTGTATTTGGAGATCGCACCTCTGTTCATTGAAACTTATCTGTCATATTAAAGATGTATTTTTAGATATATGCACTTCTCGACCGCTACCCAGGATTTCGGATACCGTCTAAGTACTGACGACAAATAGGTTATTTTGCAATAAATGCATTTACAGTCTCATAATCTTCCAGCAAAAAATGCCGTTCTGACGCTAATCTTAACAATGTAGACAAACAAACAAAAGGACTGATGGGATTCGAACCACCTTCTAGAACTATCCATTCCATCACAAGGCAGCGCCAATTCGATCATGACTACTGTGCTCCCGCATTTAGTCAAGTAATTGTATTATTTACAGTAGTGATGGGGTAAAATGCGAATTAGTGAGCATAGCAGACGATTTAATTTCTCAACTGCAGATTTAAGAAAATAACTACCGAGCACAGAAAAATATAAAAGAAGCTCTGATGGTTTGCATCCGATAAAAACGACATGTGCTAAATTGCTTTATTTTAGTGATTATGACGGTTTAGGTGATGTTCGAAAAAAAACCCCAAAAAAACCGACAGAATAGTTAATATTGATAAAGAAAAATATGAAATTAACAGATTGCATGTAAATTCGTGTTATGACTTCATATGTTAGGAAATATTCGTTGTACGGCTTTCGAAAAATCAATACAAATCTACTGTACACTCGCAATTCTTATAATATGTATAAAAAAAAACAAAATACAATATAAATATAGCCTCCTTTTTTATCACTTTAACCGAAATTAATAACGAAACACATTATGTTGCAAAAAAAAAAAAAAAAACAAACAAAAACAAACAAAAAACAAGACAGAACTGTTCCGATATGATTCGCACTCTCAGTGTAAATCTGTAGGGATCGCGAAACAGCGACAATAAGATCACGACTATGGTACAATGATCAAATTTATAAGTTTTTTGTTTTGGTGGTATATAAGGTGCACCTGATGTAAATTGGTGCAACTCTATAATAAAGCAGACGATGCCTATATTTCATAAAATCATATTAAAGCATATTTTCCATAAAAGGGAAAGTCTTTATATGTTACCAAAGGGAAAATGTTTGCATGTTAAAAAGGAAGTTTTTGATTTTTAACCATTCTAATTTTGTTTGTTTTTGTATTCTTCTCCTTTACACCAGCATTGAAAGCACGTTTCCCCCCTTAAATCAGAGTCAAATCTTCATTTTCGCATCCAGTTTTTGGAAGGAGCGGATGTCGACTGTCTAACTCTACAGTCATATTTCTAACCGTCGTCTCTTACATTTGGAGCAGGCCAAATCCGGTAAAAACCCCAAATTTTCCTTTTTTATTACAAAATCCGCAGTGAAACCAAATAATGAATAGTCATGAACCATGTTATATACATTGTATATAACTAAACGTAAAATATTCAATTTCTTTATCCTGAATGGAGCCTGTCGGAATTTTTATGGGAATCTGCATTGATCTCTTCAAAAAAAGAAAAGAAAACAAAACTAAATATCATGCAAAAATAGACATCTTTTTAATAGACTCCGAGCAAATAAAATATCTTGAACATTTCAAGATTAAGATAATCCCCTGTAAAAGGAAATAAAACAAATGATTCCACTGCGGAAATCGGAATGAATTTTGCATACATCGCTATTAACGTCCGTAATTTTAACAGCAAAGTTGATTTTTCGAGAAAATGCTACATCTCTGAATATAAGGTAAAGGTAAAATTCATTTAGGACAGATACCAACTAAATCTAGTGTAGTTTAAAAATATACAAATATAAAATTATATAAAACAATGTATCAAGGTTAAAATGCACTTTAAGTTGATATCCTTCCAAGGATAACCCATTAAAGCGTTTCCGCTTATTTCCAATGGGGTCCTTTAGTGTATATCACTTGTTTAATAAAAAAATAAAAATAAAAAAAATGAGTTAAGAGGTAGCATGGCACAATTTTAGTTGATAATATTTTAAAAGATATGGCTGTAATTAATTTTTAAGATGTTGTTTTATTTCTGTTTTGAAAGCGTTATGGTCTTTTATTGATTTTATGTTATTTGGAAGCGAGTTCCAATCTTTAATAGCATTGAAGAAAAAAGTTGAAGAGTCCACACCTTTGATTTTTGGAACAACGAAGATGAATTGGCTTGATCTAGTGTTATATTCATGATTTTCACTAACTTTTATAAAATTATCTTTTAAATACGTTGGACATTTGTTGTTATAGATTTTATGTGCATGTCCTAATCTTAATTGCTTTACCCTATTCTCAATATTAAGAAATCCAACACTTGATAGTTCTGGTTGGCGAACACTAGATCTTGGACCTAATTCTTTTATAAATCTAACGGTTTTGTTCTGGGCAATCTGAAGTTTGTTTTTTAAGGTCTGTGAAACACCAGCATACCACGAGGAACATGAATAGTCAAAGTGACATTGGATTAGAGCCGTTGTAAGAGTTTTGCGAGTTTCAGTTGACAAGCACCTCGCTTTACGGTACATAAATTTAAGTCTAGAATTTACCTTTTTTATTATTGAGTTAACTGTAATTTCTCCTGATAAATTTTGGTCTATGTCTATGCCTAAATATTTAAGTTTCGGTTGCGATTGNATGATATGATTGTTACACTGGATTTGAAAATTTGTTACTTTCTTCAATTTACGTTTCGGTCCAAAAATAATACATTCTGTTTTGCCTAAGTGTAAAGACAACTTATTGTCAACGAGCCAGCTGCTACAAGATTCTAGTTCCTTTCCTAATTTGTGGGAGATAACATCGGGGTCTTTATGAGAAAATATTATAGTGCTGTCGTCGGCATAAAGCAAGCGTTTGCAGTCTGATTGAATACTGATAGACATGTCGTTAACATAATACAGGAAAAGCAAAGGGCCTAAAATGCTTCCCTGAGGAACTCCACAAGTAATATTAAGGAGTTCAGATTCTGTCCCATTTACATTTACAAGTTGTTTTCTTCCAGTTAAATACGATTCAAACCATTTGACTTCTTGTACTTCCATAGATCTTAATTTGTGGCATAATATTCGATGATCCACTGTGTCAAATGCTTTTTGTAAGTGTATCATAACCATGCCTGTAAATAATCCTTTTGATGTTTGTTTTTAATATGATCAAATAAATGTATAAGACAAGTATCAGTTGAATACGAGCTTCTAAAACCAGACTGAAATTGATATAGTAAATTATGATCGATCAAATGTGTCTCCAGTTGTTTATACACAGCTTTTTCAAGAATTTTAGAAATAATACAAAGAATGCTTACTGGTCTATAATTGCCAATTTCTAATCTACTGTTCTTTTTAAATAATGGTTTTACTCTGGCTAATTTAAGTTCGTCCGGTACTATCCCAGATGTTATTGATAGATTCACCAGATAAGTTATTGGTTTGACCAGGGCGCTCGCTCCATCTTTAATGAACCTCGCTGGAATGTTATCTAATCCTGTGCTCTTAAAGGAATTAAGATTGCAAAGTTCTTTGTATATAAAGTCTTTATTTACACTTGTTAATTTTAATTCGAGGTTATTATTGGTAACTTTACAGTAGAATTGTTTAAACAGGTTGGAATTAATATCGAATAATCCTGGAGCTGGTGGTAATGTGTCGACAAGAGAAGATGCT
>MJUT01056833.1:761981-781966 GCA_002080005.1 Gigantidas platifrons
CAGGCCACCATTATATTTAGATCCATCAGATGACCCTATCTACTTTGAAGTGATAAATAATGAAACTATCTTACAAGAAGTTGTATTTACTAAGCCATCTGACACTTATAACTCAGACAAGAACCATCAAGATGAAGAGTAGGGTAATCCTCAGGAGGATGTAAGCAGCAACCAGGACAAGCAAGTTATCGAAGCGGAAGCAGATGATTCAAGTAATGGTAGATTTGAATGGAGAAACACAGTAACTAGATGTATTTTGGACATTTTGTGCAATAAGAAGACAGATGCAGACTTTGTCATTCCCAAAACACTGGACAGAAGTGACTAAAGAGATTCAGAAAACAAAAATGAATATGAATTCCACAGTGTAATGGAAAATTCTACTCTTTAAAGACAGGATATAGAAATTTCTTAGACGAATCTATAAGAAAACGGACAACAGAAGACCTAAACCGTTTTATTTTGAAACCGAAATGGCATGTTTGTTACTGGGTGATCCAGCATTTAAACCACCTGTTTGGTATGAAGGAAATCAATAAAAACGGGGATTACCAGGGTGCCATTAATGATGATGATGATGTGGTGGGCGAGTCAAAGGCAACAACTGCAAACGCTACTAGTTCATGTAGTATTTCAAAGAAGAAGCGTACCACATTTCGGACGAATTTAGGAAATATTTTGAAAAGATGGACAAAACAAAGCCAAGGAAAAAATGATTGAAAAATGTAATTGGACTACACCATGGGAAACTTCTTGAATGATTTTCTGGTCAAGTACAGAAGAATCTGTATTAATTTAATAACACACTAAACATACTAAGGGGCATGTGTCTGTTTTACAATTTGTTGTTTTGTTAAAAAAAAACACCAAACGCATTGTGGCATTCTGAGGAATATAAGTTTGTTTGAATAACTTGCATAAGAAGGTACTAGATAAATACAGACGAAACATTAAATTTGATTCCAACGACCACGGCGGCCCCTGATGACTTTGAGTCTCAATCATGTTGACATGTATAATTACCAACTCTATCATTGCACATAAACTAATTGGTGCAACAACTGTTGTCTTCTACGAATTTCTTTGCAACTGGTGTCCTTCTCGTGCAAGTAAATCATCATTACATATTGGTACCACCTCTTCATAGGGAAAATCAAAGATGTCATTATCAGATAAGCATACGTTACCTAGCACAACAAAAATCGAACTAAACATGTTGGTTTAGTACAAAGCAGACATCGTCTCATCGAATGTAATATGTTTTCGCCATAAAAACGCTAGTGTAGCGTTAAACAGCAGTTACGCAATCTATAAATATAGTAATTAGTTATTTAGAAAATATATGAATAATTTAATGAATATCGGTTAAATTCTGTATATAATCTGGTAGTAAAATGAAACGACTGGTTCTGAGTCGGACAGTGTTCGACTTTTGATCAAATCCATATTATTATGTGGTCAGACTCGATATAAAATTTGATTTGATTTTGAAATACTGTGATATTTTTCTGTTTTAGCTGAAATTATCTTTATAATTGAAAAAGCAAAGTAATGTCACTGTTTGCATTTCAATACAAAATATTTAAGTAACTCTACAGCTTTGCCTTAATATCACATTTCATTCAGAAAAAAAAATACATGACAGCTGCGCAAATAGTATCGGTTCCAATTGGTACGCCCGGAAACTCGCGAACGATTAAAGAAAGACAACTCTAGATTATTCAAATACTGATTTGTTCCGATATTGTGGTATTTTTGTTTTTGATTTATTTTATTAGAATATGCAAATATAATCAAGCTAATGATGCATGGAAATTTATTAAAATCGGTTTGTATTTTTAGACTCTAGATCACCGTTCCCTATGCTTCACCAACATTAAACAATAGATCATGTAGGTTAAATAGTGGTACTTTGATATGCAAATGTACGGATTGCTTGAAGAGTGAAAAGGGAGATAGAGGATATCATAAAAATAGTTTCCGTAAAAATGGCCACCAACTACTTCGCTCAACTGCACTAGCAGAGAATAAAGGTCGTGTTTAAATATCGCTGGTAATTTGTGGTATTTTATGGGACAAAATATTTCAGACCATATTTGTTTCGTTTGATTGTTATTTTATTTCAAGTAATCGGTATTTCAGGTATATATGTAAGACTCAGATCCGTGTACGGCCTCAGATCCGTGTCCTTCCCTCCAATCCGTGTCCAATCATTACGTCATAAGCCTTGTCCCCTCAAATCTGTGTCCTCTGACGTCATACTCAGATCTATGTCCTTTCAAAAACATATCTCCTCAGATCTGTGTCCTCTGACGTCATACTCAGATCTATGTCCTTTAAAAACATATCTCCTCAGATCTGTGTCCTCTAAACCTAATTCTGTAACTATTAGACCTTCTCTATATGATATTTTTGTATTTTCCCTTTTTTACGGACTGTTGTCTCATGGACATTTATACCACATCTTGTAAATTACAAAAAAGGTGCACTCGACTCACAGTGATAAAGTTTACCAGTTGCTTGCCCATGGTCGGTGGTTCTCTCTGGGTACTCCGGCTTCCTCCACCACTAAAACTGGTCGCCATAATATAGCTGAAATATTGTTCAAAGTGGCGTTAAAACACCAGAAATCAAAATCAAATAAAATCTAGTTATGTGATCGGTAATTTTGCTGATACCAGCATGACACCATTTTAAAAAAGATCAAGTACATACCATGAACGTACCATTATTTGTTTTCTATCTGGCAATGTAAAAGAAGAATTATCACAGGCACATACAGATTAGATAATTTATTGACATGGCCTTAATTGATATCTATTTAGTTCGAAAGTAAAATTAGAACTGATATCTTTCCAAATGCCAACCTCAAATGACGTTATCAACTGTCAATTATTATGACGTCATTTTTCTGTCAAAGTGAAGGACACAGATCTGAGGGGAAATCGATTTGGGAGGATGCAGATCTGAGTATGACGTAATGATTGGACACGTATTTGAGGGAAGGACACGGATCTGAGGCCGTACACGGATCTGAGTCTTACATATATAATAAAAACTATAACTTCATTTTCCGTACTCACCGGTCTCATGGCCTGCCTCAGCGGAAGTTTATTTGTATGTGAAGGTTACATCGCAACAAGCTACGTTACAATAGTTAATGTCATATTAAAGTTTGTTGAACGTCATAAACAAACGACAATAGATATAAAAAGACAACATTGGCGAAAAAAGGTGGGGGGTAGAAAATACATATAGATTATAACATGGCCATTTCCCCATCAGTCCTGGTATCATCCCGAGACACCCATATCAGCCCAAGGCGAAAGCCGAGGGATGAATTTATGGGTCGAGGGATGATACCAGGACCTATATGGAAAAGGCTCTGCTATAATATGTTTATCACATTTTTCACTACGACTGAAATAAATAAATTGTAAATGAATAAATCAATTTATGTTTATTCATCAAAATAAATAACGTGGAAAAATCGACAAAATAATTCACCGTATTAAACATAACTTTTCAATAAATCAGAGTCGCAATTCTTATCATTTGTGCCATAAAATTTATTATTATATGACTATAAATATCCTAGATTATGATTGGACAAAACACTACTTCACTCTCCATTTCAAAATGTGATGATCATCGCTCAAAAGTGCACGCGAGGTTAACATTACTTTTGAACACTGTAGCGTGTACCCAAAAATAGTAACAGGGAAAGTCCAGGTTGCTTATTTTGTATTCTCTGATTGGATTGAAGTTCAATTCAAACGATTTCTAAACTTTCTCTTTTGAATAATTGTATAAATGAAGAATCATACGACATCGTCAACAGCAGATCGAGGGGATATTATAGTTTAGGGGAAGGAAACGTTGGGTTGTCAATATGTGCGTTCGGAGTACTGCCGTAGGTAGCAGAACAACATGACAAAAAAACAATACTAAGGAAATTCTAAAATTTAAAATATTACTACAAAATTAAAATGATTAAGCAACTCAGACTCCACCAAAAACTGAGATTCGACAAAGTGCAGATAAAAGTCTTCGGTTGGTTTTTTCATCACCTGTAGAGTTGGTCATGATTCAGAAAAAGTACTTGTGATGACTATTACAGTGAAAAAACCCCACAAAATATCACTAACTTCCGGTTTACTCATATAATAAAACAATTGATGACTTTGGATTTCAGTTAATACCACGATTTATCAACCCCAGAGATCTGATTATCACCGAGGTCGCATCGGAGTTGATAAATCGTGGTATTAACCTCATTCAAAGTCATTAATTGTATGTTGTCGCATTTCCCTGGATATTTGAGTATGGGAATAGTGTTATTCTGGACTTGGGTTAAATGGGTTCCAAATCGATAACGGCTTCCTTAATTGAGTTATTATTAGTAACCGTTGACTGGACATGGTTATTACTGACGAAAATTGGAGTAACTGTTCTATTTTCATAGTTTTCAATAGTCGATACGATAGCGTAAATATCAACATTCGCAATCACGATGGAAGCTTGAATACATTTCAATGAATCGGGTTCGTAATCCTGTTTGCATTTCGTGTGCACTGAAAAGAAAATCTTGCCAGGTGCATATACATCTCTTCGACTCCAATATACTACGGTGTTCTCCCACTGTTGATAGCCAATCCCTGAATATCCTTATGTCACTCTCAGTATTGCATTGACATTTTTCATCTCCGTTGTATCGGTTTTTTGTATGCTGTTTGCTTACGTGTCACAATGACGTCATCGATGCAGGGCACAATAACCGGTTATTTGCCCCGGGCACTGATATGGATCGGGAACGTCTTCGTTTATCACACATGCAAAACGGTTCGTATAACGTACAAATATGTAATAAATATATATATATATTTACTCAATTAAATATGTATACGTCCAATTGATGATTAAGTCCTAACACTGCAGTTGTAACTTCCGTGCAAGTAGTTATCAAATATTATTGAATTATTCATATTGTCTGACAATGGAATTAATCGTTTAAATGTACAGTCACAGAAATGTTCAGATATATGAGGTCCTTTAAATATAATACATTTTTGCATTATTATTCCATTATTCTGTATGTCTGTCTCATAGAGTTTACAACATCTAACGATTATTTAATTTAATTTAGTTATGTACTGACGTGTAGTGTTTCCAGTCACGAGGTTATTTTTAACTCCTGTCTGTGTGCTGTACATCTAGATACATAATTCTTACAAACAGCTATTTCAAGTGTTCGTGTTTTAATAAACTAAACATACGCCAATATATACTACTACGATATACTGAACAAATAAAGGTGACCAGTAATTGGTTTAAACGATAGTTGTTGGAAGCCTAAATTCAGTTAACATCTTCTCTCGTACTAATATGCATTGTTACTGTGTGCGGAAAGGGAATCACGGGGTATTGAAAAAAGGACTAAGTTTTTACGCCACAGAGTACAACTTCAAAGAGGACATAAGCTGACATTACCAGACAATTGAAATACCCAATTCAACTGTGAAAACCAGGATATCGCATATAGCAACAAATAGGATCGTTGGTTGTTTGTTGCATCTCAACACTTTCCGTTCCTTATCCATTGAAACCCATTTTGCTCGTAGCAATCACAACAACCATCAATAGCCTTTACAGCTACAAACGTGTATGACTTATTGTTTCTACTATTTGCTTTTGTGACTATACATGAAGTATTGCTCATTAACGTCTAATAACAATCAATCAGTATAGGAAGGTCACCGATTTTCTTCAGTACAAACTATTTGATTGTGATGTCATCATATAAACATAGATGATGGTCAGTAGACTTAGAAAATTGGTAAAGAGGTTAAGAGGTTCAAATGTTACGTAATTGTGAAGATCGTAATTTTACTAACTGTAATAATAGAATCTTTCTTTCTATGACAGTTGTTCGGCAACATATGTTTATTTGTGTTGTATTGCAACATAATGCCGCCATTTCTGGCAAATGTAACTTTTTGCGTTTGGAGATGTTGACAAATGAAAAAATGTATTTTTACTATTAAATATGTCATATCCTCAAATATATCAAAATACAATGATAAGGGTAAGGTTTATATAGTTTAACGCTACTTTGAACAATATTTCAGTTATATCGTCGTGGACAATTTTATTGGTGAAGGAATCCGGGTTGTGCGGATCAAATGATCTCCATCGTTTCTCTATATTTAGCATGCATCACACACATTCGAGTAAAGTTCAATAAAGCATTCCGACTTTATTTACTCGAGATTCTATTATTGAACGTGTTGACGGCATACGTAAATATTCCAATATTAATAGGATATTAGTTACAAGACTTAACGAGAGATATACTTTATATATATTTGTCACAATCTAGAAGATAAATATCTCATTTATATTTGACTTAAAATAAAAGAATGCTATGTTATCTGCTCTATTGTGTATCTTTGTCCACGTAAGGTCAAACGTTGGCCTGTAATGTTGCCTTGTTATGCCAACATATTGACTGATAAGGGAGGTCAGAAGAGTTTCCCGTTTTGCTATAAACATTGCATTTAGTATATCAACAAAATAGGCAAATATCCTAAAGAAAATATAATGATTATGTGATAAAGTTTATCAGTGACTTGCCTATTTTGTTGATATACTAAATGCAATGTTTATAGCAAAACGGGAAACTCTTCTGACCTCCCTTATCAGTCAATATGTTGGCATAACAAGGCAACATTACAGGCCAACGTTTGACCTTACGTGGACAAAGATACACAATAGAGCAGATAACATAGCATTCTTTTATTTTAAGTCAAATATAAATGAGATATTTATCTTCTAGATTGTGACAAATATATATAAAGTATATCTCTCGTTAAGTCTTGTAACTAATATCCTATTAATATTGGAATATTTACGTATGCCGTCAACACGTTCAATAATAGAATCTCGAGTAAATAAAGTCGGAATGCTTTATTGAACTTTACTCGAATGTGTGTGATGCATGCTAAATATAGAGAAACGATGGAGATCATTTGAAAATTCTAATAAAATAACAAAGAAGTACAAAGTCTCATTTTAAATAGGTTAACATTTTGTTGATGTCCATTTGCAAATATTTGATGAAAATGTGTTACTTTCATTCTGAGTCGTAATATCAACAATTAATGGATTTATGACATAAGCCACAGTGAACTTCCATTAAGAGTAGTCGTATTTCAGAAAGTAATAGTCTGAAATACCCATACATAGAAATATAGGAGATTGAAACGGAAGCGATTATAGACAATATGATGGCTAAGGTAGACATGCTGAAACTTTTAAACATGTTTAAGTAATTATTACTAATAATGAGGGAGGGACAAAGAATTCAATATTTTATTAATGTCCAACATTTTACTGTCACAGTGTTTTGGGGCCTCATTGATGTGGTGTGGGCATTAAGATATATATGGCGTGACATTCCATAAAATAACCATCTTTTCAACCATCTACATTTTATTTGATTCACACTAAAAATACATTATAAAAAGAATTTACTATAATGTAAAACAAATTATTATTTACTGAAATGAACCGCTGAATAATTTAGAAAAGCTGGACAACCCGTCATTAATTAAAGTATACAAAAGCATAAATGCCTACCTGAAAATAGGGAACAAATTATCAATCCCAACCAGCCGTGTACTGTATTGAAGTGTGAATGTCAATCAGTGGACAAGTTAGCGTATATATTGTCATGAACCATGGCCCACCCAATAGAAGGTGAAAAGTGAGGGATACTTGCTATATGAGACAAAATCACGACCAATGGCTCCTCGCGAGCAGTTGGGAAAATAAAGGGTATTTGTTCTATACAAAAACGAGACATGGTTACGGTCGTATATTTGTGGACTCATATTTTCATAAAATAATGGTACAAGTCATATTATTAATTATTGCACTCTTACAGTCAGTTGGAAATGGTACAAAATAAAATATGTGGCACACTTCAACTACATTCCTGACAAACAACATTGGCAGGTGCTTGCTTTTCTTGGAAAAATTGTTTAAAAATAGCTGGAATTTCCAATCTATTTATAGATCTATTTATAGAACGACTGATCCAGAGTCGATTCACAGCTATTAAAGGGTGTATGTTATAAATAAAGATATACCTCGACTCCTGATAGCGACTAGAATGTTAGTATAATAGTTTGGTTACAATATATGATCCGTAGAAAACCAATATTTGAGGAAATCGTTCAGGTCAGAAAACCGGAAACATAGGTTTTCGCGCATGTGACGTCCAGGTATTGTTGTTGTGCGGTTGTCAAGGGGAACGTCACAATGCAGTTGCACGAGACTGGAGCTATATAAACGGGGGCTCCAGCTGAAACAGTCGGTTGGTGGGTGCCAAACAGAAGGGCACATACACAACTCAAAAGAACTACTAAGTTTAGAACGAGAGTAGTTTGATTAGGTGACAAGGAAGGTTATTTATAAAAGAATCTTTATAACCGGAACAAAACCTATCTACAAAGGGAGTCCGTACGGGATTCTATTAAAATAAAAAGTAGAAAGTAAAGAGCAACTGACTTAGATAAAGGCTAGAGCAGGTGGTAGATATAGTGACAAAGATAAATTATTTGGGAATTTTATAGTACTGGTATAACTATAGCTGGTTAAAATTATACAGTTACGGTCCTACTAGTACATTGACCCCTATGTTATAGCGTTGTTCTTCAGAGTGGTATTCACGTTACACTTGGGCGCAGCTT
Source organism: Gigantidas platifrons (assembly GCA_002080005.1). Lineage (NCBI taxonomy): Eukaryota > Metazoa > Mollusca > Bivalvia > Mytilida > Modiolidae > Gigantidas > Gigantidas platifrons. The sequence goes on from MJUT01056833.1 coordinate 770,735, forward strand.
TATAAAAATTTCAATCAAATATAGATCTCGACTGACGGAGTGTAAACGTTGTTGTGCTAAACAGTGACTAGATAGGAAGAAAAGACAAACAAATACACACAGTGACGGCGTTGCAAATGGTGGCAGCGGTGGGATCAATCTGAATAAGTAAAGATAATTTCAAGTACTGGTGGTGACAAGATTATAATTTATTTATAGAGAAAAGATAAAAATGGAAGAAAGTTCAGAAATTGTATCTGTTGGTCCAGGTGCGAGTTCGGAGGATGAACAAGATACTGAACAAATGTTCTAGAAAACATTGATCAAGATGTCGAAAATAGTGAACATGACGGTATTGTAGAGGAAGATAGAGGTGAAGCTCGTGGGGTTAGAAACACGCTAGAGATATTTAGAAGGGAAAGGAGTGACTTTAGTCACTCGTTGATGAGAGGTGTCGGTGAAATGACAGAACACATCCACAACCTAGTAGGGGTTATGGCTAATCAAAGGAACAATGATCCTAAGAAAGGCAGTATTGAAGTTCATGAATCACAAAGCAAAAGAAACCTACGAACTCCTATAGATGAAAGGGAGAATAGAAACATTTACATAGTACCCCTCAGCAGGGCCAGAATATAAATAGTAACAATTAGAGAGAAGTGGGACAGCAAAAATCTAATATGAAACCTCAAAAGTTCGATGGCAAAGACGACGTAGAAGAGTATTTAGCTCAATTTGAGCTAGTGGCTGAGCTCAATAATTGGAGCTATAGGACTAAATCAGGGTAATAACAAAATTACCGAATTTGTACCTGGCAAGTAGTTTAACTGAGGATGCCCGAGGTCTGATAAATGAAATTAGTGAAAATGATAGACGAGACTTTGACGCGGTGGTAGGCGCCCTTAAAGGTCGTTTTGGGTCCTTACATAAGGCCAAAGTATTTAGAAGTGAGTTGCAAATTAGAGTAAAGGGTAAGAATGAAACAATCCCTGAGTTGGCACAATCAATTAAAAAGCTTACGAGGAAAACATATCCCAGTGCAAACTTGGAAGTCATAGAAACACTGGCGTTAGACTACTTTATTGATGCCATACCGTTTAAGGATATCAGAATCAGGTTAATGGAGGTTTTCCCGAAAACTGTATCTGAGGCTGAAAAGATAGCAGTCAGACTAGATGCAGTGCATGTAGCAGATATAATTAGAAATTGTAATGTAAAAACTGTGAGTGTGGACCCAGAGACATTAAATTACAATGGTAAAATTGATGATATAGTGAAGAAAATTGACAGAATGTCGGGAGAGGTACAAAATCTGAAAAATAAAAACAGAAATAATAATTTCAGAGCGAATGGTTATGATATGCACAACCAAGATATGGTCAAGGCCAACCTTTCAATAGGGGACAAAGAGGTTTTCAAAGATCGAACTTTCCAGTGAGAAATGAGAACAAGAATGGTCCCAAAAGCAGGAATTCAGGAATTGGTCAGGGAAACTTCAACATGTCGACTTTAGAGGGCAAAGATCGACAGGAAGTAGCGTTCCCCCAACACAAATGTTAAAAAATTAATTTGGTCAAGATGAATGATATTTGATATCAACAAGGATTATGGACAAATATGTGTCTATATTGATTGATACGGGTGCAAATATTACGATTTTGAGCACGAAATTGTTGAATAGTTGGGATCCTTCGTCTCGACCAGAAATAGAACCTGTCAAAATGAATGTGTTGACAGCTACGGGTGAAAGTTCACCTTTTCATGGGAAGATCAAATTACAGTTAGAAATAGGAAAAAGTTCCTACGAACTGCAGTTTTTGCTAGCTGATATTAAAGATAACGGTATTTTGGGTATGGATTTATTAACGAAGTACAAATGTGATTTAATGTTAAGTAAAGGTTATATCTTGCTTAACAAAGAAAGAATACCTTGTATTACCGGTCAAAGTGACAATCAAAATATATGATGTAGAATTAGCACCCAAGAAAATATTATTATACCTCCTGAATCAGAAATGATAATTTCTGGTAAGATAATTGATGGGATTCAGATGGATGCATCTGGAATTGTAGAACAAGACAGGAATTTTGTTGATAAAAGTGGAGTATTAGTGGCAAAAGCTGTCATTGATTTAAACAATGTGGTCATTCCAGTTAGAATGATCAATATTAATACGGAACCATACAAAATACATAAAAACACAGTTGTAGCTGTGTTTGAAACTGTGGATAATATCGAAATAAAAGACGAACATTTGAGGATATCTAAAGTTGGGGATCAAATAGATTCTGGGTCTGTAATACCTGAACATTTAAGTGGGTTAATTGAGGAGAGTAGTAAAAATCTGTCAGATGAGCAACTAAGTATTTTGCAAGATATGTTGATCAAACATAAAAATGTATTTTCTCGGTCCTCAGACGATATAGGAAATGCAAAATTAGTAGAACATCACATAGATACGGGATACGCAAAGCCGATAAAGTTAAGGCCTTATCGTATCCCCCTGTCCAAGAGATTGGAAGCTGAAAACGAGATAAAGAAAATGTCTGCAGCAGGAATCATTGAACCATCGAGTAGTTGTTGGTGTGCACCTATAGTGATGTTGACCAAAAATGATGGTAGCATAAGATTCTGTTGCCATTTTAGGAAAATAAATTCCGTAACAATAAAAGACTGTCAGCCATTACCACGCATTGACGACTCTCTGGCTGCTCTTAGTGGTTGTCGTTGGCTAAGTACTGCTGATTTAAAGAGTGGGTACTGGCAAGTAAACCTAGCTGAAGAAGACAAACATAAGACGGGATTTGCAATAGAAGGTGGTGGTTTTTGGCAGTTTAAGGTTATGCCATTTGGACTATGTAATAGTGGAGCTACATTTGAAAGGTTGATGCAGAAAGTATTGGCTGGAATATCTTGGAAATTATGTATCCTATATTTGGATGACATAATAATTTTCAGTAGGACATTCTCACAACACCTAGCCCATTAAGATCAAATATTAAATAGGCTCAGTGAAGCAAACTCAAAATTAAGTCCAAATAATTGTCATTTCTAGTAGCTTTTCTAGGACATACTGTAAGCGAAAAAGGCATCGCTACAGACGAAGAAAAGATAAAGGCCGTAAAAGACTGGCCTATTCCCAAAAAGGTAAAACAAGTTACAAGCTTTGTAGGACTTTGCTCTTACTATAGAAAATTTGTGCCAAAATTTGCTTCTATAGCAAAACCCCTACACAAATTGACAGAATTAAGTACAAGATTCAATTGGTATGAAACGTGTCAAAAATCTTTTGACACCTTGAAACAAGCTTTGATTAGCCCCCCAATTTTAGCCTTCCCCACAGAGGAAGGACGATTTTTTATCGATGCAGACGCAAATTGAGCTGGTATGGGTTCAGTGTTATCACAAGTCCAAGATGGAGTGGAGAAAGTTACATCATATTATAGTAAGACCTTTTCAAAACCGGAAAGGCAATACTGTGTCACAAGAAAAGAGTTGTTAACGGTTGTAAGTTCGATTAAGAATTTCCATCGTTATTTATATGGAAGACATTTTCTGGTCCGCAGTAACCATGTAGCATTAAGATGGCTCATAAACTTTAAAAATCCAGAAGGGCAGATTGCTTGGTGGCTAGAGGTGTTAGGCACCTATGATTTTGAGATTCAGCATAGAGCTGGAAGAATTCATTCAAATGTGGACGCACTTAGTAGACGTCATAGTCTGCCCACTTCATGTACATATTGCTCAAGGGCTGAGAATAAGTATGAAAATAAAGAAGTTGCCAAGAATGATATACAAAAAGACATGTGCTCAGAAGATCATTCGGTAAGACTGATAATGAAACAATCTGTTTTGAAAACAGTGGTTTATCGAATGACGAAAATGTTGATGTACTACGGACTTCACAGGAAGCCGAATCGGAGGTACATCTATATAGGTCTTCATTTAGTGATAACCGTTTTCATCAGGAATGGGCTACGGAAGCTGGTCTTCGTTCCTACCGTGAGTAACCTATATCCGCATTGCAGGATATCAGTGGAAGCGTTCGGGGGTTCTCTGTAGAGAAAACAAACTCCTCCCGTGAGGAGCTGAACAACGGGAAAGAGGGTGTCTCGTATGAGAAACCAAACTGTTGGAAACGCAATATACGTGATCAAATAGAATACAAACATGAGCATAGAGAAGACGAAGGTTCAAGTAAAAATCCAGTAAAGCTGGCGAATGTCGAAACCAGTAATATTCCTGGTAATGTGGTAACAAGGAATATGGCCAAAAATAATGGCAAAGTAGTAAATGAAAGGTTCGTGAGTGAAGTAGATTATAAAGAAATCACTTCAGCGAATATAGATGAATTACAGGAAAATGATCCTGATATAAAGGTTATACTAGATTTCAAGCGTAAAATAGAAAAGCCGAAGTGGCAAGATATTTCTATTTACGGAAATGAAGTTAAAGCTTATTGGAATCGTTGGGATTCAATAGCTTTCAAGAATAATATGCTATGTAGGAAATTTGAAAATGATGTTGGAGATGAGATTATATGGCAACTAATAGTGCCAAAAACGTTAAGAAAAATTGTTATGGAACAATTACATAATGGTGTGACAGCTGGTCACTTGGGTATTAGAAAAACACTTGAACGAGTTTCGGCCAGATTTTATTGGTATGGATGGTGATCAGATGTAGAAAACTGGTGTAGGGCTTGTGATGTATGTGCAAGTCGAAAAATGCCATCGACAAAAGCAAAAGCCCCTATGAAAAAATATAATGTCGGAGCACCTCTTGAGAGGATTGCTTTAGACATCATTGGGACCTCTGTCAAAAACGGGCAAAGGAAACAAATATATAATGGTCGTAGGTGACTATTTCACGAAATGGACACAGGCAATTCCGTTAAAACAAATAGATGCGACAACGGTAGCCCGGAAATTAGTTAATCAGTTCATATGCATAGTGGGTGTGCAGTTACTAATACATTCGGACCAATGAAAAAACAGGCGTATCGCCCTGTAAGATGATGTACGGGAATGAAATAAACGTGCCCATAGACTTACTAATCGGCAAACCGGGAGCAGAAGATAAGCATGAGGGTTATAGTAAATATGCAAAAGACCTAGAGGAAAAGATAGACACCATACATGCGTTTGCTAGAAAGAGAATCCTCAAGTCTAGTAATGCTATGAAAAAGTGTCACGATCGGAACGCAAATCAGATGCAGTACGAGGCCGGAGGTCTGGTTGTTAGATCCAAAAAGAAAAATCGGATTTTGCTCAAAATTACAAAGACCTTGGCACGGTCCATATATTGTCGTTAATAAAATTAACGATATCATTTATATCATACAATTGAATCCAAAAGGCAAGTTCAAAGTTGTACATCATAATAGATTAAAAGCGTACAACGGAGACCGAAAATGTCAGTACGCTGATCCATTTGTATGATTTAATGTACATACATAATGTAAAACCAAATGTGTTTAATGATCAATAATATATACCCTCAATTGTTCCTTCTAAAGGAAAGAAATATACAGTGTAATATATTTTTTACACTGTCATCCCTGTATACGTGACCATTTTCGGTCAGCGTCTAAGGACAAGGTCAGATTTGACGCTATGACGTCGAAAAATTTACAGCCCGTCCTTTTTATTGGACGTTCCTTTCACGGGGCAAATATGGTCATATATAAGGAAAAATCTTGACACTCGGTGCGCACTTGTTGAAAAGCAAAACAGTAAACATGAGCAGTATGCCAAAATAAAAACTCGTATTGAGATGCCTGATATGTACAGACAGAGAGTTCAACATGAGATGGCAGATCGAAAGGCATATTCTGGAACTACACAGCCCGTTTGGTTTCAAATGCAACATTTGTAAGAAGATATTTGAGAGGAGGACGCCCAAACACAGTCAGTGCCCCGCTGGCGACAGTAATCAACTCTTGATAAATAAGCAAACGGGACAGACCGGTACCGTGAAGACTACCTAAAATTCAAGGCAGGGGAGATCGAGAAACACATTCAACCCGTGTACAGAAAAGTCCAAAATCAACCAAAGAGAGAAACTGGACCGACGATTGCGCCGTATATCCCGACCGTCCGGGGCCGCTCACCGGTAAGAAGGGCTAGCGGTACCACCAGGAGCAAGTCGAAGTCCCCAGCAAAGCGGCAGAGGAGGGAATCAGCTTCACCGGGTGCCAGTAGCAAATCAAAGATACGTTCCATCGTTGTAAAAGTAGAGAAGCCGGCGGCAGAGGGGAATGCACCCAGGACCCGTAGTCAATCTGTCAAGACGGGATAGTAGGGTGCCTTCCAACCAACACAAGGAGAGGGACAGATCCTTCTCAACGTCCAGTAGCAGCTCATCCAGTTCATCCTCGTCCTCATCGACGGGTGTGTCGGATGTGTCACTCCATGCCGAACAACTGGCGGGGGCGGGGACCCGCGATGGAAGAAGCAGCAGCAGCGGCGGAGATGTCGTGTCCCAGAATTTAGAACATCTTAAATTGTGTAGTGACAGTAAGATTGTATTAAATATTCGGGGCACGAAATTTGAAACATCAAAGAAAACGCTCACGACCGTGCCACAGAGTCTATTCGAAAGGATGGTGGAAACAACAACATTCCCGGTAAGTGCAGGTGGGGACTATTTCATAGATAGAGACCCCACTCACTTCAGGCTAATACTGAACTATTTGAAAAATGTAGAAGAGTTTGGAAAGAACATTTTACCCAAAGATGTGAGATATATTGAGGAATTAAAACTGGAGGCCGAATTCTATCAGCTAGGTAACTTTAAGAGGCTTCTAAACTTAAGGATGGAACAATTACAGTGAATTGGAAGTGAAATAATTGTAAATTGATGTGAAGAAATATTATTGTTATTATGTTAATACAAGATTGTATTACCTTATTTGTATTTTCTTAACGAAAATGTGTGATCAAAGCATGCCAATTTCGCACAATTTGGGGACCAAATGCCAAATGTGGAAGGGGGAAATGTCATGAACCACGGCCCACCCAATAGAAGGTGAAAAGTGAGGGGTACTTGCTATATGATACAAAATCACGACCAATGGCTCCTCGCGAGCAGTTGAAAAAATAAAGGGTATTTGTTCCATACAAAAACGAGACACGGTTACGGTCGTATATTTGTGGACTCATATTTTCATAAAATAATGGTACAAGTCATATTATTGATTATTGCACTCTTACAGGCAGTTGGAAATGGCACAAAATAAAATATGTGGCACAATTCAACAACATTCTTGAAAAACAACATTGTTGCAACTAAAAGGCAGGTGCTTGCTTTTCTTGAAAAACTTGTTTAAAAATAGTTGGAATTTCCAATCTAATTATAGAACGACTGATCAAGGGTCGGTTCTCAGCTATTAAAGGGTGTATGTCATAAACAAAGATATGCCTCGACTCCTGATAGTGTCTAGAATGTTAGTATAATAGTTTGGTTACAATATATGATCCGTAGAAACCAATATTTGACGAAATTGTTCAGGTCAGAAAACCGGAAACATAGGTTTTCGCGCATGTGACGTAGAGGTGTTGTTGTTGTGAGGTTGTCAAGGAGAACGTCACAATGCAGTTGCACGAGACTGGAGCTATATAAACGGGCGCTCCGGCTGTAACAGTCGGTTGGTGGGTGCCAAACAGAAGGGCACATAAACAACTCAAAAGAACTACTAAGTTTAGAACGAGAGTAGTTTGATTAGGTGACAAGGAAGGTTATTTATAAAAGAATCTTTATAACCGGAAGAAAACCAATCTACAAAGGGAGTCCGTACGGGATTATATTAAAATAAAAAGTAGACAGTAAAGAGCAACTGGCTTAGATAAAGGCTAGAGCAGTTGGTAGATAAAGTGACAAAGATAAATTATTTGGGAATTTTATAGTCAATAAGACATGGTTGAATCCACGGGTATAAGGAATTCTTGATAGGAATTCGTTATTAATTCTCTTTTACAAATAATTGTATTGTTCGAAATAGCTTGTTATTGGTCTTACGGATAAAGATAATTGTCGAAATAATTTTATGAATTTAATTGCTAAGGATAAAAGATAATCAGAAAGTAATGTAAATTGTTTCAAATAATAGTTTTCTAATTCAGTTTTGTTTGCTAACTTTAATATTTTAAAAAAGAATGGTTATTTCAGCGGTCATGCATCTGAAGGCATATAAGGAGCCTGGGATGCGTCAATTATAGAATTGACTTCAAGAATTCAAGTTAGATACAAGAATCTAAGGTTCCTGAGGTTTAGATCGTATCGTGGTGCAGTTGTGTACATATTTAGGCACAAGTTACGACGGTACTTGTACAATACGGATCTGGGGATATAGTCTGTATAGCAGACTAGGTAAAGAGAATGCAAACAATCTGCTCGGAGAATACTTAACCTGGGTCAATAGAATACTTGGGTAATAAAAAGAAAATCGAACAGTCAGATTATAGAAGAATAATCTGAAGTTTATGTCCAGAACATCCTGTGTGAAAAGAAGGAAAAGACCGCTACCAAAAACATAAACATTAATGAGCCATTGTTCTTTGTGAAATCATTGATTCATATAATCTATGTACAATAAATTGATGATATTTTTATTTCAAACTTTTCTCATGTATACTAAAAAATAGTCACCAAAAGCCAGAGACTCGACGATCCCGATAAAAGTAACGCCTGTATTTTTGTAGTATTATCTTGATGGTGGAGGAGTAGTAACATGTTTCTCGAAGTCTAGACCTTCCCTGTGTACTGGTATAACTATAGCGGGTTAAAATTATACAGTTACGGTCCTACTAGTACATTGACCCCTATGTTATAGCGTTGTTCTTCAGAGTGGTATTCACGTTACACTTGGGCGCAGCTTTATAACAATTTCAATCAAATATAGATCTCGACTGACGGAGTGTAAACGTTGTTGTGCTAAACAGTGACTAGATAGGAAGAAAAGACAAACAAATACACACAGCGACGGCGTTGCAATATAGATCCAAAACCAGGGCGGGAATACATGCATGTGATATTCGTGCAAAAAGGTAGAAAGGTGTAGTAATTTCTCCTTCGTCTTTATGAATGAATGCATTTATGAATGATTTATAGTAACGATGCAAGGTGCTCTACTTACCTTTAAACGTAGTATGACCCGTTTCTTATATTACGGCGACACAACATAAGGTCTGTTTTTTAATTCTCAACCATTAACCTGGTTTTAAACTGTTTTATGGTTGAGCGTTTTTTTTTTCGATGTGGTTTTAACCATGCGGTTAAATGGTTAAAGAACATCTTAACCGGGATCGAAGCACGGTTGAATATGGTTGAACCTTTCTAATTACCAGTATGTTTAAGAGTTGAATTGTTTTATTTGTAAATGAAGAATTAATTTGACTTCGTTAAAAAAATAATCAATGAACTAGACAATTTCTCTTAAATATTGTTCTTCGACCATTCCGTTTTTTATCTATCTTAAACATGTTTCAGGTTGTTTTCATCCATAAACAAGTTTGAGAATATAAAAACAGGCCTTTAATAAAATAAAATATACCATTGTAAATATACATCAAAATATACATTACAGCAATATTTTAAAAGTAAAACTGCAACTTGTTTCTTTCAAATTAATAGAGACGGCGAACAAGTATATTATACAGATAGAATATTAAAAAAAAAATGTTGATTACAGCAATTTTTTATTTACTGTATAAGAATTCTGAAATTTCCATTATAATATCATGTCACCTAAACGAATGATCAATATCGTGTGACATAAGCTAATGATTACAGAATTGCAAAATAAAGCCACTTATAAATGAAAAACATAAATGTCATACTTTAGGAACACTTCCAGGATCCAATAGAAAACCAACAGTTATCAAAATTCATAAAACTATTTTCAATTTTAATCATCACAATAACTACAATATGTACACAATGCCGATATAACGGACAATTTAAAATAAAATACTATTTTAATTTTTAACCTTGTTTATTGTTACATTAATTAGAGGCGAAGCTACGTCTGTATTGCTTACCCGAACAAACCTGACAATTTCTGGAAAGAATATTTAAACAGTGATGGTCAACAAAACGAATAATCGCCTCACAACTGAATTCAAAAAAGGCTATGCTATATGATGTTGAAAAGATAAAGCTGCCGTATAAGAATTTGTTATTTTTAATAATGACGGTTTCCTTGGTTGGAGTTCGATTCAATCTGAAACAAGTTAGAATGAGGACCATCCAATGACTATTCTTGCCAAATTTATTTCATAGTGGAAGTGTGAAAAAAAACATTTGTTAATGTCATGATTTCATTGATATATGTTTGCTGCTAACAAGGAAGCTGTTGAACCAAGGGTTCCTAGTTATTAAGTTTTTAAGGTTTACGGTCTACACCATGACTTGGTTAACCGATAAGGAGTATCACATAATGTTGTATCGAGTAAACCTCGGGGGATTCGAACGCTAGTGGTGATAAACACTGATTACATAGATAGTTGTAAATTCAACTACCATATGAATACAACCACGACGGCCACAGTAAAATTGGTTTCTAACCCACATCTCTGAATTTTTAATTAACGATAAAAACGACAACTATACATGCACCATTGTACAATTCGACACCTGAACTAACAAATGAGTCATGCAATACAAGTCATTATAATGAACCCTCCCGATATATTTGCATTTTGCTATAACGGAACCGTGATATATATTAATTGTTAGATAGCAGTACCAATATTACCAAGAAGTCGTTTAAAAGTAATACTTATTAAGTTTCATTGAGCCGGGAAGATGTATAGCAATCACCACATTAAAGAAGAATTCAGATCGTCTTGGTGACGACACTCGTATATTTTTTTCCAATCATTATCATTCAACAGGGCAACCATAATACTATTAATGTCTATGATTATGGTGAATACTACCACAGTGACTCATTGCTGCATTTTGTATATCACGTTGATATGATTATGGTGAAGACTACCACAGTGACTCATTGCTGCACTTCGTCGTATATCACGTTGATATGATTATGGTGAAGACTACCACAGTGACTCATTCCTAGACTTCGTATATCACGTTAATATGATTATGGTGAAGACTACCACAGTGACTCATTGCTGCACTTCGTATATCACGTTGATATGATTATGGTGAAGACTACCACAGTGACTCATTCATAGACTTCGCATATCACGTTGATATGATTATGGTGAAGACTACCACAGTGACTCATT
>MJUT01056833.1:845210-861053 GCA_002080005.1 Gigantidas platifrons
CAAAAGATACCAAAGGGGTAATCAGAAACCGTATATCTAAGAATAACAGACAACACAATGGTCAAAAGATACCAAAGGGGTAATCAGAAACCGTATATCTAAGAATAACAGACAACACAATGGTCAAAAGTTAGAAGATACCAAAGGGGTAATCAGAAACCGTATATCTAAGAATAACAGACAACACCATGGTCAAAAGATACCAAAGGGGTAATCAGAATCCGTATATCGAAGAATAACAGACAACACCATGGCCAAACGATACCAAAGGGGTAATCAGAATCGTATATCGAAGAATAACAGACAACACCATGGTCAAAAGATACCAAAGGGGTAATCAGAATCCGTATATCGAAGAATAACAGACAACACAATGGCCGAAAGATACCAAAGGGGTATTCAGAATCCGTATATCGAAGAATAACAGACAACACAATGGCCAAAAGATACCAAAGGGGTAATCAGAAACCGTGTATCAAAGAATAACAGACAATACAATGGCCAAAAGATACCAAAGGGGTAATCAGAAACCGTGTATCAAAGAATAACAGACAACACAATGGCCAAAAGATACCAAAGGGGTAATCAGAATCCGTATATCGAAGAATAACAGACAACACAATGGTCAAAAGAAAAAGTACAAAAGGATAAACAACGATCTACAAAACATACATATGAAACTAAAGATCGAGTTACATGGACCCCACTAAAAACCGGGGGTGAACTCATGTGCTCCGGAAGGGTAAGCAGTTCCTGCTCCACTAGTGGCACCAGTCGTGTTAATCTAGTTACAAACCCGGTCACAAGTCGTGAATGAGGAAAGGACCAGGAAGTATTTACAACAAGTGGAACATATCCTATGATTGAACCCAGTAGAACCCCTTTAATTAATGTATCCCATTCACTGTAGTTACTACCAATTTTAATGCGTTGTCTTCTGTTTTCTAAATAGCTTTTTAACAATTTTAAAGAATTTTTTGACAGACCGTAAGTTTCTAATTTTAGCATTAATAAATTGTTTGGGAGACAGTCAAATGCCTTTGATATATCCATTAGAATTACTGCAATAAATGTATTATCATCCAAAGCTTTCTTTCAATGCCTTTGATATATCCATTAGAATTGCTGCAATAAATGTATTATCATCCAAAGCTTTCTTTCAATCTACTATTATTCTAAGTAAGGCCGTCTGACACCCAAAACCTGATCTAAATGTTGAAAGCAGAGGATTGAAATGATTATTAAAAAATTGCATTAGCTGGTCAAATATAGCTCTTTCATGAAATTTAGAAATTGTTGGCAAGACACTGACAGGGCGGTAATTACTTTTATCAAGACTATTATTCTTTTAATGGGGGATACCTGGGCAGCTTTTAATTTTTCAGGAAAGACTGATTGGTCAATTGATTTATCTATCAAAACTTTAATGGGATTTGTTATTACTAGTTGTGCAAATTTAATGATTTTAAGAGAAATGCCAGCATACCCTGTAGCTTTTTAATGTTTAATTTGTTTAGTGACAAAATCTTCATTTGTTGGCTTAAAGAATAAATTATCTTTATTTGTTCTGTTTGTTTCAATTTTATTTATACTAGGACGGGTTTTATCTATTTTGATATTCTTATCTCCTATATCTTTCGCTACATTCACAAAAAAATTGTTACAGCGAATTACAAAACAGTGGTCCACCTTGAAACTAATTGTGAATTACACCTATTGGTCAGTGTCTTTTGTTAACAAACTGGCAAGTTACCTTTAAATATAGGTGAGAAGTCAGCATGCTTTTCTTGTTTGATTATTTGATCGCCCAACCATGAAACCATTATACTGATATCTATTCAGCACAAGCACTGATGTACTTCTATCATTGATTTGTTTACAGTGTTGTATGATTCCAGTATTTACAACTACCAGTTAGACAGTGGTTTATTTAAATAAATCTAGCATTTTTTAGAATTTTAGTTTTTGTTTATCAGAAAGCACTTTTTACCACAGGCACTCGGGTACACCCTGTGATTTTCGTTATTTCATTAAAATTAAATAAGTGAAAATAATTAATTTTAATGAAATAACGAAAATCACAGAGTGTACCCGAGTGCCTGTGAAAAAAACCACAAAATTTGTGGTTTTTTTTGTTTTTTTCCTAATGATAAAACCAAAAGTTTTTTGTTTTAGTTCTATAAGTGTTACTGATTATTGACATTACATGCTTAAAATTCCTTCAATACACAAAATAAAGTTCAGGTGTACTTTTTTCCTAAACATGAAATCAACATCAGGTAAACAGACCCTTATCTAAGCTGAAGAGTAAGAATTATTTCATGAATGGGTGAAATGACCTTTCTAATTTAAGGGTCAAGCTTCTATTGAGACACCTAGAGTATCTACCTGGAAAGTTACCAAAAATTATATTGGGACTGGATTCACTAACATGTAAACAAGAAAAGCATGCTGACTTCTCACCTATATTTAAAGGTAACTTGCCAGTTTGTTAACAAAAGACACTGACCAATAGGTGTAATTCACAATTAGTTTCAAGGTGGACCACTGTTTTGTAATTCGCTCTAAATATTTCAGTCACCTTCTTTGGATCATTTACAATCTTATCATTTTCACATACAATTATGATGTTATTTGATTTCATACCTTTATTTGATAAGAAGGGTTTAATGGTTGAATAAAAAGTGAATGATTTTGGACCACCTGCTGTTCTGTCAAAAAAGTATGTTTTTATGGAAGTTTTTTTTTCAATTGTTTTTGTAACAAGGTTTCTTTGTTTCTATATGTTTCCCAATTTTTATCAGTTTCATGTTTCAGAAATTTATTATGGTACATCCCTTTCTGATAGATTGCATTTCTTAGATTTTGACCCATATGTATGCCGACTGTATGATGAAAAACACGTTTGTTTTCTTTCCTGTCATTCTAAGAACTAAATATGTGATGAAGGGTGTCCATCGGAAGGAATCTGGGATAAATTTAAGAAAAACTTACCATACTTGTCTTGTATTTATGAATCTGTTTATAAACTTTATCTCTGGGTAATGTTTTTGTGATCGTTGATGGATTTACAACTACCTGTGCAATCAGTGCTAATTGTGAGGTGTACTCGATACAGTATTAAAGCTTGTCAGTGTCTTGCATCAGGTAGGTGGTTTTCTTGAGGTGTACTCGATACAGTATTAATGCTTGTCAGTGTCTTGCATCAGGTCGGTGGTTTTCTTGAGGTGTACTCGGTAGAGTATTAATGCTTGTCAGTGTCTTGCATCAGGTCGGTGATTTTCTTGAGGTGTACTCGATACAGCATTAAAGCTTGTCAGTGTCTTGCATCAGGTCGGTGGTTTTCTTGAGGTGTACTCGATACAGTATTAAAGCTTGTCACTGTCTTGTATCAGGTCGGTGGTTTTCTTGAGGTGTACTCGATACAGTATTAAAGCTTGTCAGTGTCTTGCATCAGGTCGGTGGTTTTCTTGAGGTGTACTCGATACAGTATTAAAGCTTGCCAGTGTCTTGCATCAGGTCGGTGGTTTTCTTGAGGTGTACTCGATACAGTATTAAAGCTTGTCAGTGTCTTGCATCAGGTCGGTGGTTTTCTTCAGGTGTACTCGATACAGTATTAAAGCTTGTCAGTGTCTTGCATCAGGTCGGTGGTTTTCTTGAGGTGTACTCGATACAGTATTAAATCTTGTCAGTGTCTTGCATCAGGTCTGTGGTTTTCTTGAGGTGTACTCGATACAGTATTATTGCTTGTCAGTGTCTTGCATCAGATCGGTGGTTTTCTTGAGGTGTACTCGATACAGTATTAAAGCTTGTCAGTGTCTTGCATCGGGTCGGTGGTTTTCTTGAGGTGTACTCGATACAGTATTAATGCTTGTCAGTGTCTTGCATCAGGTCGGTGGTTTTCTTGAGGTGTACTCGATATATTATTAATGCTTGTCAGTGTCTTGCATCAGGTCGGTGGTTTTCTTGAGGTGTACTCGATACAGTATTAATGCTTGTCAGTGTCTTGCATCAGGTCAGTGGTTTTCTTGAGGTGTACTCGATACATTATTAATGCTTGTCAGTGTCTTGCATCAGGTCGTTGGTTTTCTTGAGTTGTACTCGATACAGTATTAATGCTTGTCAGTGTCTTGCATCAGGTCGGTGGTTTTCTTGAGATGTACTCCATACAGTATTAAAGCTTGTCACTGTCTTGCATCAGGTCGGTGGTTTTCTTGAGGTGTACTCGATACAGTATTAAAACTTGTCAGTCTCTTGCATCAGGTCGGTGCTTTTCCCCGGTTTTTACATCAATTAAGCTGACCGCCAATATATAGCTCAAATATTGTTCCAAGTGGTATTAAATACCATAACCCTAACCCTGATTTGTTATTTCTAAGCTTGCTGGGAGATGTTTACAATATGTCTTCACTAAAGCAGATTACATATTGTTAAATTGTAACAATATTGAATTCACTGACCCCGTATATATCGTATTGGGTCACTAGCACGCTGTGTAACGAATATATCTTACTGATTACCTTTGAAGGAATGATTTAGATGTAACTCCATCAAAACTAATAATATGTCATTTTTGTGTTGTGTGTAAGTGATCTGATGCAGTGATACATATATGACGTCACCTTTGTTTTGAAAATAAAAGGGGATATTACTCTACTACTGACCGTGTATTGAATATACACGGTTTCCACGTGTTCCCTTTAAACCAATGATATTTCTAGAAGTTTGTAAGGAGTAAGATATTATTAGTTACACAGTGTGTTAGTGACCAAATACGATATATACGGGGTCACTAAATTCCATATGGGGCGATAGCGTATTAATTCACATAATAAAAAATACCATCGATAAGTTCGGGCTAAGTTTTTGGCTCATTTTGGATATATGCGTAACATTCAAAATACGACTCTATTTATATACATGTAAGGGGGAAGTCTATCATACAAAAGAACACGATTTGCACGACTTTTCTCACTGTTTTCATCTGTATAGGGTGTAATACCCGTAAATAACTCGTTTGACAGCTTAATAATGTCAATATAGACTGACAATTTCTATATGCATATTGTACAGAAGAGACATTTTAACTCTAAAACTTGTGATTAACTCCAAATTGTCTTTTAATTTAAATTTCTTTCTGATTTTAAATTTATTAAAAGCTCATAATTAATATAAAATTATTTTTTTATTTATTGGGCTACTTATCTCCACTCTATATGGATATTTTAATAAATGCATATCTTAGGATGGTCCTAAGACCATCTTTACTAGGATGGTCTTAAGACAGCTTCGTTGTGCTGTCTCAGACATGTCCTAAGATGCTCCTAAATATGGTGCTAAGACATGTCTTAGGATAGTTTCGATAAACAGGCCCCAGGATTCTTTTTAACCAATATTCTAATAACATCATACGATATAAATGTATTAAATTCAATATACGTATACAGGATCTATCCGTTTTATCGTGCTCTTAAAATATAAATTGTATTTATGAAGAAAAATGTTTGTCAGAACCATTTGTATATACTAAGATTACCATAGAATATACATCCGCATTAACTCCATTTTATCGACCTCAACTGATACTGAAAGTGAGGTGGTATTATTTAGATTACAGATTTTTATTATCACGTGGAATAATAATTCAGTTACACCGCGGCTTTCAGTTTTATTGGTAGAGGAAATCAAAGAATACGGAAAAACATACCAGTATCCAGGAAGTACATTTGTAAATAAAAGAAATTGTCTACAGAATATCTTTTTTCGAGTACACCTTTCCGTGGATGTGAGAGAAAATATAGGTTTTGTATTAATTGCTCCTTCACATGTTAATGAATCGAAAAGTCTATTTTTTTAAATCTTATATTTGTTATTTGGAAGTACATTATACTCATTAAATCGGAAATTAAATTGTCACACTAATATAAACTTAAGGTATTTGAAATATGTTCAATACCAGAATGTACAAATAAAAAGCTATTTAAATTCAAAACGAATTGAATTTATTCCTCTCGAATTATATCATCACATGCATGTCATCTTTTCCAATTGTCATTGCACTGTACTCTGATGTATTAGTATAACAATGTATAATTTTAAGAGTCCAAATTTCTTTCGTACGTTTACTATCATTTTATAATCTCTTGTTGTTTTTCACCCAATGAACGGAAGTTGTATATACAGTATACATAAACATGAGTTATTTGTTTTGTTCTATTGTTAAAATTATACAAATAACATTGGTTTTTTTTTAAAAGCCATTGGTACTAAAGATGATTTCCATGGAATATAAATCCTCATTATTTTCAACTAGTACTGATATTCAAGTAGTATTACTGACTTATGGATGTTTACTAACATTAATCTCGTTATATATCAATCCTGGACTTTAGTTTTATATGTTGACGAAAACAAACTATTAGTAAAAAAAAATATAAACATCCCGAAAGTACATATATGGACTAAGACACCCTGATCAGACATTGAGAACATGTTGCTATGTGAGCGAATTCCATTCAGACACGTTTGTGGTGATAAAGTGTACAATTTCGGGTAATAAAATACTAGGATATATTTGAGTAATATAGCGGCGATCAATTATATTGATGACGGAAACGCAAGTAGATGGAGGATCACCGATCTGTCGTAAGGTACTGACAAACTGACAAACTATGTCACATCAATACAATACCTCGCCATGGTCGGTTTCAACTGAAAGGCATAATCAGAATCCGTAAATCGAAGGACAGACAATGCAATTGCCAAAATAAAAAGGACAAACACCTATCTACAAAACACACACACAAATCTAAAGATTGAGCAACACGAAATCAACTAAAAACCGGCGTGTAATCATTCGCTAATGTCAGATAATGATTACAAATAATTATATAATACCAACCGTACGTACTATCCATTCTAAATTTTCATCACTACCTTGCTCTCTACGCTGTTTTAAAGATATACATCAATTGCAATCGTCCTGAATATAGCTGAAATACTGCTCGCTGAACGTTAAGTAATAGGTAAGCAAACAATAAGTAGTAGTAATGACATATCGTAAATTGTGGTGTTGCAAATCAAAGCGATATAGCAACGGTGTTTTTCCGGTTATGTGTGAAAGTTTGCGTTTTACTGACATGTGAAAAACACGTCCCTGACAACATCATATTTACTGAGAGGGAAGATTTGGGCCATTAATTAAAGTTTGAATATACCAAGGGGTAATCAGAAGCCGTGAAACGAAGGACAAACAATACAATGGTCAACAACAATGATCTACAAAATACTGCAAAGAAAACTAACGATCGAGCACCACGAAACTCACTGAAAACCTGAGGTGAACTCGAAGTGCTCCGGAAGTGTAAATAGTTCCTGCTCCACCAGTGGCATCCGTCGTATTACTCTTGTTACAAACCCAATCATCTGTCAGGAATGAGGAAAGGACTGGATTATGAACTGTTGTATCCCCGACATATTTTACTGAAGTGCCCGTGTTAAGCCAGATATAAGTGAGTGATTGCACAATCAACGAACAAACTATGTACTATTTCAAAATATTCTTTCTAAATACCACTTCGGAACAAAATCTTATTATTTATCAAATGTGCAGGGAGTTCTTATAAATCATATATAATAAAAGTATCTTCATTTTCGAAATAGGAAATGATTTTCTGTCGACTCTCTTACATCGTACTATTGATAAATCTTGTTTTCCTATCAGACAGTTACATCACAACGAAACACATTACATTACCATGGATTTATGTTTATACCAACTTTTGCAATCCCTCGGGTTGAAACAACATTACTCCCTATAAAATAGCAAATGAACTTAATGTGACAACATTGAACCAACTGTTGTATTTCACAGGAACAAATTGCTGAACAAATAGTTATCCGACAAAAGGTGAAGTAATCCCTCAAGTCACGATGCAAGCGACAAGAACACAAACTTAGTTGTATTTACATCCAAGAGTACAAATAGGGAACAAATAAAAGCTCTGACAAAAATGCAGGAAAGTCGTCACCATAGAAGGAAAACTGCTGATTAAGTAATAAGTCTTTGATAGCGACTTCAGTCGTCGTAGTGTTGATAATTTAAGTAAAATAAAATACTAATTTTGGTAATATTTCATTAGGCATTTTTATGAAAATGGCGAAGATACCAAACAGGTAATAAAAAGCCGTAAATCGAAGGATAGACAATACAAATGCCAAAAGAAAAAGGACAAACAATCATCTAAAAACACAACATAGAAAAGTAACGATTGAGCAACACTCATGTCCAATTTACTGTTCAACAATAGTTACGCCGCCGCCATCGACAGCTATCATACTTGTCCTGTGTATTGTGTGCACAATGCTACCAGTGTTTCTGGATTGTTCATTCTTGATTGCTCCTTCGGTTATCTCTAACCTCTCTTCATGTAGTATTCCATTACCGCCAAACGTTAAAGAGGCAATCTGTAGACCTAATATAACGCGACTCATCTGAGTAACGCACTAATTATATTATAATCAAATCTGTTGATGACGTAACGGTAGTTGTGGTCTTTTTTGTTGTTGTCTTGTGGAGCGGAATATTTGTATATTGAGTCGTTTGCTCACATATCGTACACTATACAAGGTTATTCATCCCAAAACAAAGGGATGTCTTCTGACACGTTAGGATATAAGGGGTTACTCTGTGTTGTGTGGCGGATTATAAACGTTGTTCAACAACCGTTCATGTTGCTCACAAACGCTGCAAATACAATGCATCAATAGTATGAATACGAACCCACGTCGAGGGTAGAACAAAGTATTTATCAGCTCCACGCTCGACCACTGTTAAGGTTTATTTTCAGACGTATGTATATTGTCGGTAAATATATAATTTATTTGTACGACTTTAAGAAACAGGTTTCTTCGTGGGCAGTGAGTGCATATGAAAATTATTTTTTATCGGTAATGTACTGATATTGTGTTTATCCTGCATCGTCAAAATGTCTAAAACAACTGCTTAATAAAAAAACACAGATGCAAGCGTCATTACATTCGTTTTGTACGGTGTCCTCTGTCATGTCCGCTTATCATGCCAATCGCTCTACCTGAAGATTGTTATTTATATATTATTTTATTTTATTGTTGTATTTATTCATTTGTTATATTGTCCTTCTTTCTTTGTTGTAAAACCAATCAATATGAAATTAAATGTATGTAATTTACTTAATTATTCTGCTCAATATTGGGCGTCATGATTGACAAAAGAAATATTTGTATCTTGTATTTGTATAAAAGACGAATAGAGCAAAATTTTATTCTAAAACATTTCGTCTACTGCTAATTGCAGGATGAACATACAATACACTCTAAAATGAATGAATGAATGAATGAATGAATTAATTCTTTATTTGCAAAAAGCATATACATGCTATAGCAATCAAACAGATATATACACATGTAACACAATGACAAACAGCAGAGAACAATTAAACACATTATACATAAATATTAACTAATTATATGAGATCTGATTTTCCAAGCTGCCTTTAGATAATTACATAATTTTATAGTGAGATTTTTATTGGCAGCTTTTAATACATGTTCAAGTTTATAAATATTCGGCCAAGAACAGTAATATGTTGGCAAAAAATGCGTACGTACAGATCTATATGCAGGACAAACTAATACAAAATGATATTCGTTTTCAACAACATTCATATTGCAACACAAACATAAACGCGATTCTCTTGGGGTATTGTTATAACGACCAAGTTCAATATTCAATCTTAATGTACCACTGCGTAATTTTGTAAGTAGATACACATTACTACAAAAATTAAGATATTTCTCATGTCAAAATTCTACCTTAATATTTATATAAATACACAGTTTTTCACAATCGTATACAGATGTTGACCACTGTTGCACAAATTGATCTATAATACGTTGTTTAACAAAGTCAAATGATACACTTGCTGCATCCTGAGATATCCAAACATAATTAAGACCAAGGCTGAATAACAAGTCACGTACATTGGAAACCCAGTTAGTTTTACCGTTATTAACATCACTATACAATAGTTTATAAACATCATAAACAACCTTAGATTTATACAATAAAATATGCAACCAGTATTTACAAATTCTGAAACGTCTAGAAATATACATTGGCAAATGGCCAAGTTCACCATACAAAAAAGCAGTAGGTACATTTTTACCTATTTTTAAAACAAATCTACAAAAACGATTATGTATTACTTCAATATCATGAGCACGATGAAAACCCCATATTTCTGACGCATAACTCAGAACGGAACCAACCATACTGTCAAATAACATGCACTGTTGTTCAGTTGAAATATAAACACTTTTGAGTGAGTTCATAAGTGACGATAATGCACGTGCTCCCTGTTGCGAAAGACGTTTTTCAGTTTGGAGAAATTTTCCATTATAATGCAACAACATGCCAAGATAAACGTAAGAATCAACAATTTGAAGTTCCATATTGTCATAGAAGAAATGATCATTTACCGGCCGCCAGCTATTTCGAAAAACAACTACTTTGGTTTTGTCAGTGTTAACTTCAATATTCCATTTCCTGCAATATATGAATAATTTATCCAGCAGATGTTGTAGAATTTCAGGTGTTTTTCCAAACAAAACGGTATCATCGGCAAATAAAATAAGGTATATCAAATAATCATTCAATGTTACAATGCCATCAGCTGTGTCCGTGGATGTATCGTCAATGATATCATTAATAAAAAAATAGAAATAACAAAGGAGATAGTGGTTCTACTTGTTTAACACCGAGTAAGTTATCAAACGCATCTGAAAGTATTCCACCAGATTTGACACGAAGTCGAACGGACGAATAGATAGACTTTACCATTGCTACAAATTTGGTACTAAGTCCATTACGTAATAGCTGGTATATAAGGATTCTTCTATTGAGCTTATCCAATGCTTTGCGGAAGTCCACGAATGCATAATATAATGTAAGTTTATTCTGAAGAATATTTGAAATAATTCCATGTATAATAAATATAGCATCAACGGTTGAACGGCCTGGACGAAATCCAAATTGGTTGTCAATTAGTGTATCTTCATCTTAGGACCAAGATAATAAACGTTCGGTTAGTATACTAGTAAACAGTTTTGACAGAACACTTACAAGTACAATAGGTCTATAATTATTTGGATCCGACAAGTCACCACTTTTCGGAACTGGAATGACTAAACATTCAGTCCAAAAGTCAGGGTATATTCCATGGTTATATATATAGTTAAATAACTTCTTTAATAGTGGAGCAAAGAATATCGGACTAGCGGTAAATATTTCACCAATAATGTTATAGCTTCCTGCACTTTTTTCGGGTTTTAGTTTCGCTATTGCCTTAATTATATAATCCTCTGTAATTTCTTAATCTAAAGCGTCTACGTCTACGTTTTCAAAATGATCATTATTGATTAAGTTCAACACCTCTTCAGAAAGCTCTGGTGGATCTGCACCAAGAACATTTTCAAAGAATTTGGAAATTGCTTCGCTGTCAACTACACTTTTCGTTTTGCGTTTTGGTCTTACAGCTGACCAGAATTTCCTGGGCTCCGTTTTCGCAATTTTACAAAGTTCGATACCTTTTCTATGTTTAAAAATAGCTTGTGCCTTGCGCTTGGTTTTATTAAACAGGTTTCTGGAAGAAATGTATGAATGACGGTTTGCATCGATGGGATGTCGTTGAAAAAAGTTTCTTGCACTATGAAAGTTTCGTCGAGCGGTAGCACATTTTTCATCAAACCATTCGTTACTTTGCCTTTCTGGATTAACATTATCTCTAATTAGAACTGAACCACCATAGACTTCAAAAGCGTTTTTGTGAAGTATGTTCGAGATATTCCGTACTACGGAATTCATATCGTCAACAGATGCAATGTCATCCACTAACGAGAAAAGTGTGTTATGATTGGAACGTAGTTTTTGTAAATATTCATGATTTTTATCACTATTCCATTTTATGAAGGAATATACCGCTGGAGGTTCGAATGGTTGACGATTGTTCGAAAAGTCCTGTTCAAAAAATATCGGCGAGTGGTCAGAAAATTCGTTAAACTGTTTCACCTCAAAAGCACTAATTCTATCATAGTTTATTGGCGAAAGTAACAAGTAGTCATTTACACTCCTCCCTTTAGTAGTACAAAATGTAAAACACCCTTCCATATAATTTCCAAGTCTACCATTAGCTACAGTGAGACCGGTATTGTAACACATTTGTAACAGTTTTCGACCAGGAGCGTTTACCGTCTTCTCCATAGAGACTCTGTTCGGAATAGTTGGGTTTTCAACGTGCTCTACACTCATTACATATTGATCTAATTCATCATTATACAAAACATCATTTATTTCACCAATACGACTGTTTAAATCACCACAAGCAAACACTTCACCTTTATCACTATATTCAAGAACAATACTTTCAATAGTTTCATGAAAATCAATCTCATATAATTCGTAAAATTTAGATTTTTCACGTGGAACATATGAAAAACATATATACATATAATTTTCAATATAAAAAAAATCACATTTTAACTTCACAAGAACTATACCATAGTTCAATTCTTTTTCAACAGTAATACCATTATTTAAAAAATGTCTGCAAAACACAGCTAATCCACCTTCATTTCTCTTACCTATATTAACAGATCTATTAACACATGAAATTTTAACAAAACCATCAATATCTATCATGTTACTATCATTTAACCAGGTTTCGCTTAAAAATAAAATGTCATAACTATCAACTAAATTCAAAAAATCATTGTCATTATACACTGAAGTCAAACCATGAATGTTCCAAGATAAACATTTTAATTTCTCAAATTGTTCTCTGTGTAAACCCTATGGGATGTACTCTTTACCACCAACAAAAATTTTGTCTTTGACGAAATAAGCCCTGACGTCTCGATCGCGCAGTTCCTTCAAAATGGGCAATTTGACTTTTCTTATTTTCATTACCTCAGCGGGTAGTTGTTCTGATATTCCGTACGAAGAACCTTTCATTTTTTTGCATTTTTCTTGACGAAGTCCCCGTTTTCGAAAGAAGCAAACTTAACGAGAATTGGCCTAGTCTTGTCACTTTTCTTTCCTAATCGGAATGCGTCAGTAATACTAATTTTAGTTGCAGCATTTCCGATTTTTAAACGTTCGTCACAAAAGTTAATTATTAATTCCGGGCAGTTTTCTTCTTCATTTTCGTCGATATTATAAAATATGAGATTGTTCTGCATTGATTTGAACTTGACATCAGTTAATTCCTCCTTTAATTTTTCGTTTTCTTTTTTCATTACCTGAATCGAGTCGCTCACTTTTTTTGTCAACAGAGTAAACACTTGTTTACTAGATTTTAATTGCTTAGACATTTTGTCGATCTCTGATCTAAAATCAGTCAATTGTTTTTTTCTGTTTATCGAACTCGTCACTCATTAGTTGAGTAGATTTCTCCACCTGATCAATACGACCGTCTGACGATTTTGTTGTATCTTCTAACTTTGTAACTTTTGAATTGAAAGAAGTGACAAGAGTGTAAATTTTATCAATTTTATTGAGTTTACTTTCAAACTTGTCCATCTTTTTGAATAAATCGTCGACCCATGCTGGACGTTGCTGCATTTGTGCTGGTTGGTTAAGGGGTGATACATGCTGCATTTGTGGTTGATTCATCATATTCATCATATTTGGGTTTGGCGTTGAGCATAGGTTTTCCATTGGCAATATCGGGGTTGAATTTTGGGAATACATGAAGGTAATATCCTTTTGGAACTGTGTAGGATTCATAGAATTCATATTGGTATATAAATCGTTATATAAATAAGGAGATTGTAATGTGTCGGACGGTTTGTTTACGTTTGAAATGTCACCTGTACTATCACCTGTGTTTACATTTTTCAAAACAATTTTAGTCTTTTTTCTACTTTTCTTTTTCGTCTGTTTTTTATCCACACAAACACTTGAAGAATTGTTATCACTGCTATTGCTGATATTTGACCTTTTAATGCCTTTTGGAGGCATATTTTAACAAAAATTTCGCATTTTCACAGCTCATTTCAAAAACACTACTGACTGATTGTTATTCAGACGGAACAATAGTTTATTTATACAAAATATAACAAAGGATGAAGACTGAAATATCTAGCAAAACAATTGACTTTAGAAATGTCTTTTCAGAACAAACGCCTCTATCATCTTGTTGAATCCCACATTATCTGACTATTATGAAATATAATAATTAAATTCTAGCTTCAGGCGACTGTGTAGAGAATCTATACAATTCAAGTGACTAATTCAATATAACATTAAGTCGTACAACTACTGTTTTATTCCACAAAAGTTACATTGTGTTAAATGTAAGGACAGAAGGCCTACTCTCTATATGAAAGTAGTAGTGCCGGCAATTAACTAAGATTTTGATATTATATCGTAATCTCAACCAATGCCTTCATTTCAGTCATATGTTATTTTAGATTGGAGCTCAATCTGAAAACGATAGTGAACCTTTCAGATCCTAATTTCCGAAAATGTCTTATTTCTATTCAACGGGAACAACTTTTGGATGGCATATAGTATCCAGTAAATTCTTATAAATATATAATATCCGTTTCTGAAATAACCTTCATCAGATACGCTAAATGTCAAAGATTTGAACGGCAAATGATTTAAACATCTTGGGAGCAAAAACACCTGAACACAATAGCTAAAGTTTAAAAAAAAAAAAATCGCATAATACGTAAAAATAGTCGTGCATGTAGGAGAACACAAAAAAAATTCCTGAGAAAATAATATACGTTACAAATATTTATTGAGAACAAAGAAATCTGTCTTCTAGATAAATAGGACATTATCAGTGTATTACTTTGTATAATAATTAGAGTACAAGTTTGTTATTGGAAGTCACGTCAAGATGACATTGACGAGAAAGCTTACATATCAAGTAATTAATTCAATTTAAAAATACGTCGTGCAAATTCTCCTCTCGACTAGAAATAATAGATATTGAGAAACAAAGATCTGTTGTTTACTAGAAAATGGCAGTATATATATATAAATGCAATCTTCGCGATCTCCAGACGTATTACTAGTATGTTGAAAAAAATAGAGAAAAACCGACTCTTGTTTCAAGGTAACTGATATCGTATTTTGTCAACATTTCCGCCAATATCGACAAAAAGTACCACGCCATATGGAATTAGAAATCCAGGTCCTTACATGCACGTAAATGTAGAGGGGCTAAACCGGATAATAGGATCCCAACACTCCTCCTCTTGACAACTGAATCTCAACAGTAATAAACCAAAATATGTTCGTTTCCGCTACAAAAACACCAACCAAATACTATCACTTAAACATCATTTATATCCGTCACATGAATTTTATTCATAGTCTGGATTGCGGAATGACAATTTAACTTAAAATGAAAATTTGTCTTTGATAAGTTAATGTGGTAGGGTGGTACATTGTATATATGATAGAAAAGTGTCAACTGCCAACGGAATTAAACTATTTTAACTTACAGTCAAGGAAATGAGGTTGTCTTGTACTTCAACATAATTTATTACATATTAATGGTAAACCATTGTTACAGCTTTAAAGGTGTAGAAGAAATAAGGGAGAATTAATTAAACATACTGTAACATGACACTGGGGACAATTAATTCAGGAAATCTTTATTTCTAACATTCATTTCCTGACAAGCCTCTCGTTATTTGCATTTATTTATTAGAGAACTGGGATAATACTTCGTTAAATAACATTTCTACATTTATTTCCCGATTTTAATGTTCTGTCTATGACTAAGTAGT
>MJUT01056837.1:10444-27784 GCA_002080005.1 Gigantidas platifrons
GCGTTCTGTGAAAAGAAATGAATGTTCGTTCGATCACGAATTCAATTGTACTGGATTGCGCTTAAGATTCTATAGTCTTGGAAAGTCTTATTATTTACATAAGATCCAAATGAAGCCCTATAAAGACGATACCATGACGGTGACGTTATACCATTGTTGATGTCACGGTAAGCAAATTTGTGTAAAAATCCCTTGGCACTGATCAGTGAAAAGGGCTTGGCATCCAAAGGGTTAATTAAATTAGAGTTATCTTTCTTTTTATAATATATAATTAAAGTATTGACCTACATTGTAATAGATGACGTTAAAAGGTACCGGAAGTTCTTGGTTGTCTGCTTTGTTTACAAAACAAAACATGTTCAACTGTCTTTGTTTGAGAAGAATGTAATTGCTGCTTTGCACAAAGCAGGACTGAAAGGACCGGCAGCAGCACGAGAAATGGGACACCTGCTGCCAACAATATATGGTGTTTTAAAATGTTTTAAGCAATGTGGAACTGTGCAAAACGAGGAGAGATCGGATAGGCCATCTCTGTTAACACCCCGAGACACTCAAAAACTTTCTGGGGTTGTAAAACCTGACAGAAAATGTCCCCTTCAGGAAGTTACTAATATTTTCAATGAGTATAGGGCTTGATTTTTATCTGGTCAAACTGTTCAAAGAAAATTGTATGAAAGAAAATATCACAAGTGTTGTGAATAAAGCATCAGAATTCGCGACTACGATGTCAAAAATGGCTGTCATGGTGTAAATTGAATAGGTACAAAACTGTAAATGATTTCTGAAAGAATGTGATTTATAGTGATGAATGTAAGGTAGAATTTGGAATGCACAACCACATTCATATTTGGCGACGAACGGCAAAGTATGGACTCCGCCATGCTTGAATCTAGGTCGTGGTGTATGTGTAAGTTTGATGATCTGGGGCTGCATCACCTATAAAGGTGTGGATACTTTGACAGTTGTTGAGGGTAATATTAATGCCCAAGAATATATTAAAGTCATTGATAACTTTGTTTGGCACATTATTGCAAGTCATTTCCCAGATGACAATTATGTGTTTCAATCTGATAATGCATAGGGCACACATAGTGAAGGAATATATGGAAGAAACTGATTTACATAGCATGGAATGGCCATCCCAGAGACCTGATATTAATATTATAGAATGTATTTATATTGTTACAAAGATTTGAAATCCCATGTGTAGTTCATTTGAAAGTTGGCAGCCATCTTGAAATTATCTTCACTTTTGACATTTACTGTATTTAATCTTTGTGACCCAGAATTTGAAACAATTTAAATATTGCAAATTTGTTCTGTTTGATATATAAAAAATTATACATGTTTCCCCAATCTTTACAGTAAGGCAGATGATACCATTAGAGCAAAAGCACCGTTGTTATTTGGTATTTACTTCCGGAAAGAAGATTTTGATCATCTGACAGAGTGCATGAAAGTGATAATAAAAAGAAAACATCTTGTAAGTAAGCAAACTAACAAAAAGTAGATAATCAATTTAGTGCACAGGACACGTTACTGGAATGTCCTTAATCATATACGCTCGAAGTCAAAATTATCCTTTTCCCATATTAGTCGGAAGTCCAAGATATAGGCAATCACAGGGAAAACATTAACACAGGACATTATGGTTACAAATTTTTATTGTTAAGAAATCTTCTTCTCTGAGATAATTAAGGAAGCTTACTGGAATAAAATAGATTTTGTATCGATCAGTAATCATAAATGATCGCCACTGAAAAAAAAATATATATTAGCGAGCATCGCAAGTTCAAATCTGCCAAAATATTGATATTTCCTTACCTTTTACAGCATATATAGAACAAAATAATCCAAAATCCACTTCGAACTGCCCGCCATTTTAGTGAACTCATGGACTACACCACATGATCAAAATCATCACGGATTTTGTTACAGCCTGTTTCTAGATTTAAGATGTCGATGTCATATAGCCCGTTATAAAATGATCTGTTGCTAGACGAAGAGCTAGTGTGAATAGACTATATTTTTAATGGTTAACACCAAAGAGCCTTCACCAAGACTTTACAAAGAACACCCGTTTTACCTTTTAAACTATAGAAGATTCTTTTTAGACAACTTGTTAACTGTATTAATTAAGAAATAATTTATGGAAGGGGCAAGTTTGTTGTAGATTTTAATATGGGTAACATTATCTGCGTAAAAATTTGTGCAGATAATGTTGCCCATATTAAAATCTCCAACAAACTTACCCATCCATAAATTATTTCTATTCTAATAGGAGATATATGGTAAATTTTTAATCCACATTCCTTTATAGTGTACTCATATTAAAATCTCCAACAAACTTACCCCTTCCCATATTAAAATATCCAACAAACTTACCCCTTCCATAAATTATTTCTATGACGTGCTGTTTTAGCTCTGTAAACAAAAGGGTATAATAGAACATCCAAATACGTCATGATCATCAGTGCGTGTAAGTCATAATAAATCTGGGATTTTTATACCCTTTTGTTTACAAAGCCAAAACAGCACGTCATATTAGAATAAAGGATTTTATACATATTGTGTGTACTGAGATAAAATGGATCTGACCTTTTAGCTGATGAGACGATAACTTTTAGAATTAGTAGTGAAATGCATATTTTTAGATCTAAAACTAGTCAATTAGATGCGAGTCTATAATTTTAAAGAACTTTTTAATGGGTGAAACGGTTGGGGGAAACAAATGTGAAATATAAGAAAGTGATGTGATATACATGCACGTTAAAAACCAGTTTTAGACTATCTTAATCATGGAAATAACTTTTAGCCGCAATTTGAGGAGTCGTAAATTCTTAACTGCATATAGAAGGATTTTATGCGAATTGTTTGTGGGTAGGACTTCACTATATATGTGCACAACTAAGTTCGAGTGGTGGAGGGAATACGAGCAATGTCCATAAACTGAGCACTTGTTCTACATACTGACGTATTGTTCCTCTACAGAGAGGGTTAAAGATATAGAGAAGAATAAGATCACATGGTGTAGTTCATGAGTTCACTAAAATGGCAGACAGTTCAAAGTAGATTTTGGGTTATTTTATTGGATATACGCTGTAAAAGGTAAGGAAATATCAATATTTTTGCAGATTTGAACAAGAAAATATGTCTATATTTAATCTTACCTGCACTTGATCTGACACAATCCGTCCATGCCAAACTATCCATCGGACAGCCAAAATCAGTTAAGTGGTACCAACAGTCCAACGCATTTTCACACTCAAAACATATAATTTTTAGATGAGAAGCTGGTGATAAATTTGATAATTAAAGTAGCCGTATGTTTCCAATTAAGATACCAAATTTGGTGGGATTCTCTGGGAAAATAATTTTTTTTGGTAAAATTTTAAGTAGCAGCTATACAGTAAAAATGCAATGTCCTTTTGCAAATGTTTCCACGATATTGGATGTTTTTTGCATGAAGATGCATGAAAACGATTATTTTTCGGGTATTTTTTTCTTTCTGTTTTAATGCTTTTTTGCTTTAAAAAAGCAAGGTATGTGTATTTGTTATGTCAAGAATTTTTTTTTATGTCTTGTAAAGTGTGCATTACTTCTTTGTGAATTACGTTACATGTTAAGAATATGGCAGTGAATTCACTATAAAGTATTAAGCTTCGTCAAATGCAGAAGAGTTTTTCGTTGGGTAAAAGCAATAAATTAGTCCGTTTTAATTAAATGAAAGCACCAGGGCTTTCTTAAAAAACATGCTGAAATTCATAATTTGCATGAGTTACTATTGTAAATAATAAATGGAACTCCATATTTATATATGGTGAAGCTAAAATGTACCCCACTTCCACCTGTAGAAAAATAATAACACTGGGCTAAAGATTGCACCATACATTCCGTTGATTATTTAATTAATACCAGTAATTATTTCACTGAATATTTGTTAAAACTTTTATGCAATGTTCAATTATAATAATAACACTTAATTCCATGCATGGTTTTGCAATATATCTATTTATTTATTTATGAAAAGGGAAGAATACACAATCATGTTAACAATTGAATATCCGTCTATAAGAACTCATATATACACAACATCTTTTAATATAGGGTTTCTCATTTCTAACATATATATGTTAGAATAAAGTAACAGGGAGGAACATTGTCTTGAAATTTCATTAAGTTTTTACTGAAAATGTTATTTATATGTTGAATCCTCATCATTCTTTTAAGAGAAGACAGAAATCTTACCTTTTGTAAACTATCTGATCTATGTGAAATACGTTACCGTTCAACTTGAGGCTTGGTTGGACTAAATTAATTGTCTTTATGTGTTTATTCAGCAATTTCTACATGTCTATAAACCTTAATTTGGCTTAAATATTCTAAGTTTTTCACTAGAATTACATATTAGTTTATTTGTTGGTTTACTTTGAATGATAAAAGTTTCATTTGCATGCAAGTGAAGAAAATTTTTTCAATCAAATTAAATTACGATTTTGCACGATTAGTATCTGTTTAAGGCAGTTGTTTAAAGTTCCAAGGATTGAAACTACATTTTCCTGCTGTCATAAAGTGTACGTGTTATTCTCTCACTACTATTCCATATACTGCGAAAAACGTAAATTTCACGTGAACTACGTTAATTTTTATAGTAATTTTCCAAGACCTGAAACAATTTTCTATGCTTAGCTTAGGTATCAAAATCGATCACTGAAAATAAGAAACAAGTGTGTTTTTGCAGTTTAAAATTCAGTGTTATTGTCTTTGTTAAAATTATTATTTACAATTCATCAGTTATGCATCTTAATCCATTTTTTAGCTCACCTGACCCAAAGGGTCATGTGAGCTTTTGTCATCACTTTGCGTCCGTCGTTGTCGTCGTCGTTCGCGTCTGTAAACTTTTCATACTTTCTTCTTCTTCTTTGAAACCACTGAACTGATTTGGACCAAATTTGGCAGAAATGTTCATTGGGAGGTCCTCTACTAAATTTGTTATTTTGGTGCAGATTGGAAATCCAACATGGCCNCATATAGTTCTTTAAAAATGACCTTTTTCATAGGATTTACTGCTCCATTTGGTAGTTCTGGAAATATAAATCACAGGGTGTTGTATGTAACGTAATTCACAGCATAAAAATATGTGATTACTTTGATAGCAAAAAAAATATGTCAAACCTCAATATTTGGTGCTCTTGATTTATCAATGAAACCTCAAGACATAGAAGTTTAATGTTTTAATGGAGATTTTGGTCTCAGTGAAAACTGATTTTTTGAAGATTTCATATCTATGTGGTCCCATTTAACTGATTTTGGCTGATAATGCACCTGGGGGTCAAATTTCAAATTTCCAGAATACTCTTGATAGGGCGTGAAACGAGATTAGGATGAAGATACAGACAGAAAATTTCTTCGGAATCCTAATCTCAACGAGCTTAACAGGATGGCTACCATGACAATTGAGAACGATATTTTCATGTCCCGACCTGTTCTCATTCATGACTTATCACTGGATTGTAAACAAGACTAACACGACGAATGCCACGTGATCAGAAAATGCTCACACTTCCGGAGCACCTGAGGTCTCTCACGTTTTTAGTGGAGTACGTTAATCATGTTTTCTGTGTAGTATTTTGTCGACCATCGTTTGTTGTGTTTAAATTTATTTTGACCATTGCATGGTACATCGATCGTTTTGAACTACGCCTTATACCTTTGGTATCTTCAAACGTTTTTACTGGTTTTTATTACATGTATGTTGGTACCAACATTGCAAGAAAACGTTTAAAAGGACCATATAGCAAAATGTTAAAATTTCTTCTGCTTAGAAACCACCAACCTGAGTGTACCCAAACTGTACATATCTGTTCTTTCAACAATATATATACTATTTAACCTGATGCATGGGTCAAGTTAGCTTTTAATTAGATCTTAAGTAATTTTATGAATTAAGTAGAGTTTATTACTTAGATGTTTATTTATCAAATCTATTTTAGTTTCTTCAATTTAAAACATTTCAAAGGGGCCGTTGTGGTCTTGATGGTATGATAGTTGGTACTAACTACCTGTGCCTATATCCATTGAAGTTGTGATTTCGAACCCCGCTCAGGTGAGGTGGACTCAATACAACATTATGTGAAAAAGTTTGTCTGTTGCCTGTGACAGGTCGATGGTTTTCTCCAACAGTAAATCTGACCGCCACGATGTCACTGAAATATTGTTGAAAGTGGCATTAAGCACCATAACCATAAAACATTCCGTTAGTTTTCTGTGTTGTTTTTTGTTTGTTGTTGCTTTGTTTGTCTTCATTCTGTGCTACGAGTACCCAATGTTGCCAGTTTCTCTGGATTGTCCATTCTAGATTGCCCCTTTGGTTTTCTCTAATGTTTTTTTTGCCATTGTCTCTGGATTGTCCATTCTTGATTGCCCGTTTGGTTTTCTCTAATGTTTTTTTTTGCCAGTGTCTCTGGATTCTCCATTCTTGATTGCCTCTTCAGTTTTCTCTAACGTTTTTTCTGCCATTGTCTCTGGATTGTCCATTCTTGATTGCCTCTTCAGTTTTCTCTAACGTTTATTTGCCAGTGTCTCTGGATTGTCCATTCTTGGTTGCCCCTTCAGTTTTCTATAACGTTTATTTGCCAGTGTTTCTGAATTGTCCGTTTCTTATTGCCTCTTTGTCGTCGTTCTGTGTTACGAGTACCTGATGTTGTCAGTGTTTCTGAATTGTCCATTATTTATTGCCTCTTCAGTTTTCTCTAACGTTTATTCACAGTATATTATGTTATTTAAGGTAAATATATTTGATATAACACAACATGATGAGACAGATTTTTCCGATGCTGTCGTAAATTCAATAATCCGTGGATGGGCTCAGGGTGAAAAGAATGACAGACCTGTGAAGTCTGCAAGGATTCGAGGATACACAAAGAGCATTCCAGGGGAAGAAGAGTTTGAAACATTAGGTAAATATTATGTTACTGACAGCATTTCCAGATTTTGATTATGTTTCCTGTGGTTAGAACACAAGATGACTATTTTTAGCCTTCTTAGAAATTAATACTTTTCTTGGACATCATGCTATTGTTCGGAATCCAAATTGTGTATTTTTGTATTAACCTTTTTATAGGCTATTTAAGTATTACAGAACGGACGATTACGTGAACTTTTAAAATATATTCTTACTCATACTGACTAGAAAACACAAACCAAAACAAAACAAACATAAACCAGCGAATTGTTCACTTGTAATTATAAATCAGGAGTGAGTGAGCAAATGATTATTGCTTAATGACAAATGAGCAATTTTGCAGTTATATCATGGCGAAAACAAGTTACATTCAATGAAATGGTGATGATGTCTGCTTTGTACTAGACCAACACGATGAGTGAGTTGGATTTTTATAGTGACAACTCGGTGAAACAACGGTCCACGGATAGACATGTGACTCCACTCATACACATTATCCTGATTCTGAGTCAACCAGTCTTTGCTCTTACTCCTTAATGCTGCGTGCGTAGTGGAGAAGCAACAAATACCAATTTTGACCTGACCAGGGTTCAAACCCGTGATCTATCATCACACTCGAGGCGAGCATGCTAACAATTACACCACCGATGCAGTTAATTATAAATCAGACCTTCAAAGACACCTGAAAAATCTAAATATATGTATTCAAACACAAATTTATTGGGTTTTTTTTTCTTTACTGCAATCGAATTAGGTTTTCTTAACAGTAAAAATGTAACAAAATATGAAATAGAAACACTTGTGAATGTGGAAATGTATTAAGTAAAAGAATACACTCCAACTTGAATATTCTTATATAGAATTAACTCAACCATTGCAGGTCTCAATACCTGTATGTGTACAGCGTTATAATAGCTGTATGTGTACAGTGTTATAATCTGTGTTGTCTGTATCAGTTTTCACAGAGTTTGAGAAGCTATAGAATGTAGACCCAAACTCTTAAAGGTCAAGCTCAAACTTTCCTCAGCAATTGGAATAAAAACATATGGCTCAACGCAAGCTGTATCTTTTAAAACATTTCCCAAATCTTTACTTTTAAATCAAACTAGCTTCCAGACCATATCATCACATCTGGAAACCAAAAACAAAACAACGTTCAAACACAATTAATAGTAATATGCATATAACCATGAAACGACAAAGCCCTCTGTCAAATCTTGAAACATATATATATGCATACGTTAAAAAAACTGCTGAATATAAATAGCACAAACTATAGAACACTAAAGTATTACCTGTTCTGAAAT
Organism: Gigantidas platifrons; assembly: GCA_002080005.1. Taxonomy (NCBI): domain Eukaryota; kingdom Metazoa; phylum Mollusca; class Bivalvia; order Mytilida; family Modiolidae; genus Gigantidas; species Gigantidas platifrons. Next base: position 18,716 of record MJUT01056837.1, read on the forward strand.
GTTGCAACAATTCTATAAAGAATAACAATTAATATCAGATGAGCAACTAAAATGTAAAAATCAAGTCACACTGGGAGACTACTTGGGTACACATAGTCGAAATTGTGAACTAGGGATGGCCATTTTTATTTGGTATTGGTAACCCCAGGGTTAGTTTGATAGAATTTTGAAGATGCCCAAAATCTTTTCAATACAAGACAATTGAAAATGTTTAATGTTTCTATTAGACCAAATGCTGAATGGTGAAACACATAAAGGAGGACGGAACAGTGTACATCCTGCATTGACTAGAACTACGGTGACATTGAATAACATACATAATAAAGGAGAAAACAAAGATTTCATGGAAGGCTACCAGAAGTCAATGACGCCAGCCTCTTTATCATTATTCTTCTATATTGCATATCAGTTCATACAAGAAATGCCATATAAAAGCAAAGAAGATAAGAAGGATGTAACAAAGGTAGGCTTCTGATTACCCTTTGACATCTTCAAGCTTTTCTTACAGGAAATTTAAATCTCATAGAGGCATACTAAGTAATTGTGTCAATATACAGTTTTAAACAGTTGTCAACTTTTATCTTCATGCGGTCGGAAATGATACTGTACCTGAAATATAAATTTGTTTAAAAACACATCTAAACGGTGACCTACAACACAACGAAAGTAACATGAAAAGAAACTGCAATGAAAATACCCCAAACTATAAATGTTACGCATATCAGATATATTTCTTCGTTATCAGTTATGTTGTTTTTCAGTGACTTGCGACAGGTCAGTGGTTTTCTACGGTATTCCGGTTTCCTCAAATAATAAAACTGACTGTTACGATATAGCTGAAATATTGTTGAAAGTGGCGTAAGACACCATGATCATGACTTTAACCCTGATAACAAAGACATATCTATTATGTGAAACATTTATTGTAGTTTGTGGTATTTTCATTGCAGTTTCTTTTCATTTGACTTTTTTTAAATGTATTTTTCATGTACAGTACCATTTCCGACCGCATGAAGATCAAAGTTGACAACTGTTTAAAACTGAAATTTTGCATGAAATCAAGTATTTAGTTTTCACAATTATTTTGTCTGTTTTGGAATTTTTTTCTTTTCTTTTTTTCTTCTGTAATTCACGTTTTCCCGTCCAATCAGTTTTTGTTATTAATGTATCATTGTTTACTTCTGTCGTCTGCTACTGTCAAAATTGATTATGAAGAAAACATGGACAATGCTCGTCATGCAACGACTGATGACACTCCTTTATGAACCAAAGATTGAATCATCTTGTATTGTTGTATAAAAAGTGTAACTGTATAAGGATTATGTCTCTAAATATGGCTATCCAACATATAGCTTTTGAAAATTCATCAACATTTTTAGGGCTAGACCTACATCCAAAAGCTAACTTGGTATAAAAGTAATATGCATCACACCATTTAATACAAAATAAATGATACTGTGAAGGGCTTATAGGTATAAGTTTGAAAGCATCTGAAATATCAGCTTTACACATCCAAGCACCTCTACCACATTCTATAATGTGAAGAATAGCGTCATCTATAGTTGCATAAGATAGTGAGCATTCCTCTTTATCTATTAAATTGTTAATGCTTTGGTGGATTTCACTATTATGCGGGGAGGACAAATCTACAATCAGTCTGTTCTTATGCGAATATTTGCCTTCCGCGATACCAATCGGTGAAAACTATACGAATCAAAGGGTAATTTATCATAAGGTCCGGACAGGAAACCTTTTTGAACCTCCTTTTCAATTAATTCCTGCACAACAGCTTTCTGTTTTACGGCAGAAAGTAAATTTTTACTCTCTTTGATGGGGATATTTACAGCAGAAACTTTAGTATCAAAGCCACGTAAAAACCCTTAAATTAAATAGTCTACATATTGATTGTCGTTGTGAAATAGCAAATCCTGTTGTAATTGTCTAATGTTAATTGGCGAGGGTGAATTCAAATCCGATATGAAAGAACAATCTAGTCATTTGTCAGATTTCTTGTTTTGGTTTAAAGTTGAAGTTGTAGAACCACTAGTTGAAGTAACCTTAGGGTTCGCTTGACATGAAGTGGCATTGTGGTCTTTTGATTTACATCGCGTACACATATGTGAAAACAGGCATTGAAGTCTGCTTATCAATTGTGTTGTCATACATGTAGTTACCTTGCTTATGATTATTTGCATAATTAAAACACTCTTGTGTAGGACAAAATTTGGTATCATGCGACATTTCACCACACAGACTACAAGATTTAGATTTAGCCCCTGAAGATACCAATTGAAGAAGATCTCTATCCCTCACTGATCAGTCTACATTTAGCTTGTGTAGTGACAAAGCATTTGCACTTTTAAGAGAAAACAGTGTGTAGTGACAAAGCATTTGCACTTTTAAGAGAAAACAGTTTGTGGTACTCATAAAATTTGTCTCCATGCACATTGTAAATTTCAACAATTATTGCCTCGTACTTATCCATTTCTTCCCTTCTTTCTGGAAAAGACTGACACATTACTCTTTTGTATTTACCAAAGGTGGTAATGATAGGGTATTAGAAGAGTGGCTAAATTGACATCCGTACCTTCTACGATTTGTTTTCTTAATGAACTTGACAGTAAATCCATATGAGACAAGTCCTCCGGTGATACACCGAATTTCTGGGACGGTGACATTGTGCTGTTACTGAAGCACGATGACTTGTTGTAATAATTCTCAAGGCTGTAATTGTTCTGAGATAATCCATCTTTATTAACAGTCATCACTAAACTGTTAATGACGTTCTGTAATCCGACAACAGTTTGTGTCAGAGTTTGTAACATGGGCGCAGCCATGTTGGAATCTCCGTTTCCGATTGAGCACTGAACACTGAAATCACTCCGCGCATTCAGTTGAAAATAGTTCTCAGGTAAACGAACAAAATTGTTACCTGTATGACGATTACTTGTGTCAACTATAGTGTTAACAATACATGTATTACCGAAAGCCTCGGAAACAACACTAGAATTTTCTGGTATTCCGTGTGAAACGTTTTCGTTAGTGTCACAAACATCGCTACTGACAGGCACATTAAGTTTATTCAAAACATTGTCAATGTATAATTTCCTCAACGTAGAAATTCCAAATGACGACGAAGTTAAAATGTTCACCTTCTCAAGTTCGTGTCTCAACTTAGATGCTGTCCAGTTCGTGTAATTTGTCATATCCAACGCATCACCTGACATGCTTTGTCGTTTACTGCGTCGAGACGACATTGTAAATAAAAAAATACTATGCCCACAAATAGTAGAAATCAGTTGTAAAGTGGATAATTAGACATCCTAAAGTTCAATTGTTCACAATAATGATTGGATGGTTAAAATTAACACATAGATATAAAGATGATGGAAGATATTAGTCTCAAAATTTTGCTTTGTTTACAACTGAGTTGGCCACCATCCGATAATGATCACGTGACTATTGATGCACGTGTGTACACACCTGCATGAAACTGTGTCACAGTAAGAAAAAGGAATTACATGACTGCGTAGTAATTTGAGGGTTTAATAAATTATAATAAATAATGTACTGTAGTTTTGTTACAAAATGCATTATTTATTCTTATAAACATCACTTAAATATTTAAGCTCTAAATGATTACATTTAATGTGGCACTGTTGACAATTTGTATGTAGACTTTAATCTGGATTTTATCTTGTAGAATTTTCAGATTTTATTAAAACATGCTATTATAGCTGACAGAGTAGATTACGTCACAGTTCTCCTCCAAGAAGAAAATGTCGTATTTGACAAAAAAGATTTTCCAAAGATTTATCAAGTAAGGAAGCTTCAGACTATTCCCACCTACACACACACACACACACACACACACACACAAGCATGTACACACACATTTAAGCAACTACAAGACACCATATGATGAAACACCAAATATCTATTTTCACTGCAACATTTTCTTATTAATCATCCACAAGGCGTGGAACACTAAATATATATGTACATTAGACACCAGAGAACAGTGTGGAATACCAACGTGGCCTCGATCAAGTAATCAGTACTAAAAGACCACTCAAACACATTTGTAATTCCACACAAACATGTATTTCCCCAAACTACACATGCACGCACATACCCACACTTGGTCTTATTGCACAGTTTCAAATACAATTAAAACTACTTATTAATGGTAACCATAGTAATTTAATGTTATTTATTACAGGTTATCAAGTGTGAATGTAAAAATGATAGTGACTGTCAACATATAAAGTCTATTTTGAAGGTATGTTACAAATTTCCTCCTTCATCTCTGGACCTAATTTAACTAACGTCTAACTATTAAGAACGTTTCTGGATAATAGTATAGTTGTCTGTTTAAGATAATTTTTGATACAACTAAAAACAATTCAATACATTGTGTGAATTGTTGTATACTAAATTATACTGTCACCAGCCCTGACACCTGTCTCCCTACTTATTTTATATTATTTTTTATAAAAACCAGTTCTGTTAGTTATTGGTTTTCAAACACGATTTCAGCAGTGACAATAATAAGAATAAGAATGTTTATTGCCAATTAAGATCCCACAAGAGCCAAGAATTTGCAAAATGCTCAGAGATTGTAAACAATACTCTCAAAAGTATAAAATCATATAAGTTGGACGCAGCTGAAACAATGTTGAAACATTCAGGTGCCAATTCTAAAGATGGATCAGTTACTAGTTCAGTGTTAGCCAAGAAACGTGCGGCCGCTGAAATACAAAAGACAAAAGTACAATTCGCAAAGCAGGAAGCTGATTTAATGAAACAAAAAGCAAGTTTAAGAGAACTGGAAACTCAATCGAAAGCAATCAATGAACGAAAGAAAGCAGAAGTAGATGCCGATTTGAATTTTCTTAAAGTACAAACTGAAGCCACAGTAGCAATTGCAGAGGTAAAAGCACTTGAAGATACTGAATGTGATAATCAAAGTAATGGTATACACATCCCTTTACCAAATTTAAATACCGAATCGTTAGATAAAGTTAAAACTACATTAACAGAGAAATATGTGAACGAACAATATTCTAGGAATAAAAATCAGCCTGAAGCTGCATATAGCATTGAAACACCAGCTCTGACGGCAAATCTTGTCATTCAGCCAACTACAAAATTGGCCGCGTAACACAGGTGACCTCTTAATCAAGGTTTGAGATTTTAGGAACGTTAGCCAATTCTCTTTATTGTCAGTCATTTACAATATTTTGATAATCATTTGTATGTATTGTGTATGTATTTTCAACACGTGCGTGAGTATTGATTTTTTTTAAATAAATAAAAAATCAAGGTTTGAGATTTTAGGAACGTTAGCCAATTCTTATTAATTTACAATATTTTGATAATCATTTGTACGTATTTTCAACACATGCGTGAGTATTGATTTTTTTAAATAAATAAAATCATTCTCTGATGAAGTGTTGTTATCTGAACTTTATCAATTATAGATTCAATAATATTGTCAGGAAACTTCGAAAGAGAAAAGAAACCTGCATTTGATTATACATCATGAACATGTACATTTACATAATACGGCAATACACAATCGTGTATTTAAAATTTACGAAACTGTCAACAAAACGATCTTTCATGTAAATCTACAAATACCACGTAATTGAACACTAATAAAAAAATAAACCTCTGTTCTGTTGTAAAAGCTTATCGGTAATTTGACAAGATGTTAGAATGTTATTAAGAGAGGGTTCAGCGATTTTAAATGAATATTGTTTCATAAAATTATGTCTCCCCCCACTTTGGTGGGGAGACATATTGTTTTTGTCCTGTCCGTTTGTCTGTCCGGCACACAGTTTGTCAGCGCAACTCCTCTGAAACTACTGAACAGAATTTCATGAAACTTGGTAGGTAGTAAGAACACCATATGTAGTTGTGCATATTACCAGGACATTTTGATCGCCTGAATGTTGTGGGAGTTATGCCCCTTTGAACTTAGAAATTTCCCGAAATTTACTACTGAAGCAGCTTGTCAGCGCAACTCCTCTGAAACTACTGGACAGAATTTCATGATACTTGGTAAGTAGTAAGGACACCATATGTAGTTGTGCATATTACCAGGAAATTTTGATCTCCTGAATTTTGTGGGAGTTATGCCCCTTTGAACTTATAAATTTCCCGAAATTTACTACTGAAGCAGCTTGTCAGCGCAACTCCTCTGAAACTACTGAACAGAATTTCATGAAACTTGGTAGGCAGTAAGGACACCATATGTAGTTGGGCATATTACCAGGAAATTTTGATCCCCTAAATTTTGTGGGAGTTATGCCCCTTTGAACAGAATTTCATGAAACTTGGTAGGTAGTAAGGACACCATATGTAGTTTAAAAACAGTTTTTAGCCGAGTTGCAACGAAGTTGCAGTCGGCTTATGTTTTGGTGAAAGGCGGTCGGATGGGCGGACGGGCGTATGTTAGCCTATCTTCGTTAACGCGATAGCGCTCTTAGTTTTTGGCTGATCAGCATAATTTTTAGTAGGAAGCATTATTACACTATTATTTAGAGCGAGTTCGAAATTCAGATTAATTTATTGTTTTTTTCCTTGTAAAATCATGGGTTTTATAGAAAAAGTACATATTTTGAGAATTACACATTTTTCTGAAACTTCAAAAGATAGAAGCTTAATATTTGGTATGGGTGGAGATGCCAATGTGAAGTTGTGCATTCAACATTTTTTATCCCCCGGGCTCAGCCCCACCCCACTGGGGAATCTGTATGAAAAAATGTGACCAAGATCCCCACCTTAAACCATATATATTTTATGATCAAGGTGACTAAGCAAATTAAATGCATTGTAGCTCAGGCCCCGGGGTCATACCCCACCCCTTACCTGAAGTGAACTTTTTAATGGTTGAGATCCCCACCCCTAAAGCATATATATTTATGATCAGAGTGACTAGGCAAATTAAATGCCTTATAGCTCAGGCCCTGGGGTCATACCCCACCCCTACCTAAAGTGAACTTTTTAATGGTTGAGGTCCCCACCCCTAAGCCATATATATTTATGATCAGGGTGACTAGGCAAATTAAGTGCCTTATAGCTCAGGTCCCGGGGGTCATACCCCACCCCTTACCTGAAGTGAACTTTTTAATGGTTGAGATCCCCACCCCTAAACCGTATATATTTATCATCAGGATGACTAGGCAAATTAAATGCATTATAGCTCAGGCCCTGGGGTCATACCCCACCCCTACCTAAAGTGAACTTTTTAATGGTTGAGATCCCCACCCCTAAACCATATATATTTATGATCAGGGTGACTAGGCAAATTAAATGCTTTATAGCTCAGGTCCTGGGGGTCATACCCCACCCCCTACCTGAAGTGAACCTTTTAATGGTTGAGATACCCACCCCTAAGCCATATATATTTATGATAAGGGTGAATAGGCAAATTAAATGGCCCAATATTTTGACTTGGAACTCGGCTGTTGCATCTCTGATGCTTTCTCAATTTTTGTTGTTATTCATTGAAGCTTAATTTTATGTGTTACCTAAATATATTTTTTACCTTTGACTACAGTTTGTGGGACGGGGAGAGACATCCGTTTTTGACTTCAATTCGGAGTTTTCTCTACAATGTACTCTGTTGTCACAACATCAAACGCTTTCAAATTTATTATTAAATGATATTTCATTCATGATTAAGACTTCAAGGTTTCAATTAAGAAATCCAATTGTTTTCTTTACAAATGATAATTAACAGTTATCAAAATAAATATCACCTGACGTGGTAAGCACCGGAGGCCATGCTGTTGACACCTGGACAGGTTTATTAATTGATTTAATTTATAATTTTGACATAACGAACTTAATTTGAATGGATTTAAATATTTGGCCACATGACCGTTTAACAAAGTAAAAGGGTGTCCGCTGTCCCGATTTCGATGGCCGTTGACCACGTAAAGCAGGTGACTGCTTAATTCAGTTAAATTAAATAGCGAAAACGGTCGGGAGGATATTGGAATGACCTCATATCGGAGGTGACCGCTTATTTCAAGTGACCGTTAAGGCAGGTTTGACTGTATCATGACAAGAACAAGATACATTTCAATGAGATGATGATCATCCTATCGGGGCTCGCAGCCACGATCTACCACACGGGAAGTGAGCATGCTAACCATTACACCATTGACGCGGTTCGTTGTGTGTGTGTAGTATTAACATGGTAATTACTTGTGTTAGTCATTGTACAACATGAAGGATTACTGTTTGTTCTACTGTTTTTCTATCTAGGGAGCAACAAAGAAATCCACGAAAGCATTGCTTAAAAACGACAAAAAAGTAAAAAAATTCCATAAGACCATCCAAGCTGGAAGACAGCTTTGTCAAAAATTCCTACATTATCCAAAGTGTAAGTAATCCAGTAACATACAATGTAGATAAGTTAATAAAAAGACAAAAATATGTTGCTTATAAAATAAAAATATAAAAATACCATACTGTCGGAATAATTCCAAAATCTAATATATTTAAGATCACAGAAAGAGACAAAATCGATACCCCTAATATTCAATTACATAGTTTAAGCATATTTTATTGTCCAAAAACATGACAATAGGATCAGATACAAGTTTTTCAACTTAGAACATCTTCTCCTTTATATAAACAATATACAGATACAGTTGAACATAAATACATAAAAGCTCCAGTCTTACTTATATATATATATAATTAATAATCAGAAGAAAAAAACACACAAAAAAAAACAAAAAAAAACAACATGAAATATACGAGTGTCACACAATTTGATATTTGCCAAATGACTAGTCGAACAGATCTTTACAATAATTGTACTAGTATATAGAACACACCTAAAATGAAAAAAATCAATAATTGTTATACAATCATCAATGTTTCGTAGTGGTATTATTAATTCGATAAAGGTAGGATCTTTTAAAATTTATTTTCAAAATATATAGTAATATCATTATTTATTCAATAAGAATTTTAACATAAAGTGTTCACACGTGTGTATTGCAACAATTACTAAGTCATATCAGGTCAGCCACAAACCAATTGTCA
>MJUT01056837.1:32136-66672 GCA_002080005.1 Gigantidas platifrons
ATTCCACAAAAATATGGTAGCATTTCGTATTTATAATAAATAAATATTACTGTTGTTTAACATAGGTGGACATATACAACAACAACAAAAAAAGGTAGATTTAAATCCTTTTGATTCAGGTAATTTTATGATTGACATAGCCGCGGTATTCCTAATGTGCGTTCATGCGTACAAAGTTAAACAATGAAACTGGAAAACTATTGTTAGTACAGTTAACATACACATATTGTTAGTAAACAAACGCACATGGTCTTTCAAAACAAACTTAACTGACAGATCATTTATATACAGAATGTTTAGTAATCATCAACAATTTCGTCGTCAGTAAATACACCGCCAAGTTTTTGTATATCAGCCTTTGTTTTGACAGTCATGAATCCAGAATTTTCAGAGCGTTTCACAATTATTGACCCATCGTGAGTCCAAAAGGAATGTACCTTTCCATCTGCTCGTAGAGAGTTGAGCTTCTTTAATAGTCCGTAACGGTATCTAGTAAGGTTTTCAGTAATGAAGAGGTTATCAGGATGTCCCTTCAGCTTTTTCTTGTGTGAAAATACCATATGTCTTTGCCGATAAGTAAGGAAACGTGTGATGATGGAGATTTTACCATTTTTTACTTTGCCAATGGGATGCGATCTGCCTATGTCCTTGGTGTTAAGTTGTAGTCCTAGCTTAGTGTTGCATATTTTAAGGACTAGAGCATCAGTATCTATTGGCCTGCATATTTCGCCCTGATCATTTGTTGGTGCTTTTACGTTATTAAAACGCAGACTCGTTCGTCTTGAGTACTGTTCTTGCTGTTCTATTCTAGAGCCCAGTTTGTTGATTTTGTTTGTAAGATTATGTATTGTTTGGTTCTGTTGTTGTATGACAGTTTCCTGTGCTAGTACAGTAGTTTTAGTATGTTCAATTGTTTCTATGTAGGGCTGTAGACAATCGTTGACAATTTTTTTTGACGTGCGGTCTCATGGCTTCGAGGACTTTATCTAGTACCATTGGGATGATAGCATCCACAAATTGCGGATTATTTATAACTGCACATACCACGTCTGACAATTGTAACACCGTTTCACCTTCCGATGTAGAGACCGTTTGGTTGGACATCACGGTCTCGGAAAGTGATGGAGAAGAAGACAAGGTGTTTGTTCTAGCTACTTTTTCCGATTGTTTTATAGAGGGCGATATATCATTTGGACTATATGGTAAATCTCTTTTCAAACCTGTTTTTATCGGAGTATTATTTTCGTCGGCCATATTTGTTTATATTCATATCAAGTCCTTTGTTTACAAATTTCAAATCACTGATAATAAGAGTTCTGATAATATTTATCAAGCACACATTTCAATCATATATTGTTCCAATCACTTTCAAGTTATTACTACATCATTTGCTGTGCTGTTTACATAGTTTTTACACCATATTATCTCTTTTTGTTACCTCTCAAAATTTCATGCCGCCATATTCAAGGCTGGTAACTCAATTACATGACTACCCACTTTCCTAGTTGGGACAGGCACTTCAATCAATAGTGTTCGGACAGGCACTTCAATCAATAGTGGTGGGACAGGCACTTCAATCAATAGTGGTGGGACAGGCACTTCAATCAATAGTGGTGGGACAGGCACTTCAATCAATAGTGGTGTGACAGGCACTTCAATCAATAGTGGTGGAACAGGCACTTCAATCAATAGTGGTGGGACAGGCACTTCAATCAATAGTGGTGGGATTAAACTAGTTTTATGGGCCTAAACCTCTCATTTTAGTGAAATAATGTGGTGATACTTGATATTATAAATGCATGTAATACAGGAGTGTTGAATGGTGAATGACGACAAAAACAAAACCATTGGATGATATCTGATTTAACTTTCTACAGATAAATATGAAAAAAAGAAAGATGAGGATAAACCAAAGAAAGAAAATATATACCAGGATTTGTTAATATGGGCATTATTTGCTGACCGACCAAAGATGGCAACTTTATTTTGGATGAAATGCGAAAACCAATTATGTAAGAATTTAAATAAGGACTTCCATTATTCATCGATTGCTTGCAATGATAATAAGGGGTCAAACCTATAATTCAACATCCCGATAGTCAGACGGTCGAAGAAGACGAAAAGACTTAAGAAGAGTTTGAAGATACCAAAAGGGCAATCAGAAACTCTATATTGAAGAAGAACAGATAGCACAATGGCCAAAAGAAAAAGTACAAAAGGACAAACAACAATTGACAAAACATACATATAAAACTAAAGATCGAGTAACACTAAAAACCAGGGGTGAACTCAGGTGCACCGGAAGGGTAAGCAGTTTCTGCTCCACAAGTGGCACCTGTCGTATTAATCTAGTTACACACCCTGTAATAAGTCGTGAATGAGGAAAGGACCGGGAAGTGTTCATGACAAATGGAACATATCTGTGGTCATTTGTAACACAGATATTCCATAATGGTCAACCAAGTTATGGTGGCGACCGTAAAATTTTCGAAGTGATGACTTCAATTTTACCCAAAGGAACATCTTGGTTCAGTAGCTTCCTTGTTAGCAGCAACCCTCTATAATCAAGGAAATCCTGATAGGAACCACAAGCTCTGGAATATCGTAGCATCTGAGAGATATATATTCCATATGCAGGTGCTGTTGGAAAGTTCACAATGGGAAAATTGAAATAATCTCTTTTGGTGTAAATTTCGTTCTTAACTGACCCTGACTGTCGATTTTGAGGTGTAGGTCAAGGTATGAAGCACACCTATCTGTATCTGTTGTATCCTTTATTTCAAGCTCAATGGGATAGATGCGATCAACAAAATCACCAAACCTAGAATTATTTAGTGAAAGGACATCATCTATATAGCAGAACGTGAAATTAAAGGATCGGGCTAGCTTCTTTTCGTTTTTCTTGAGAAACCCTTGTATGTAGTCTGCCTCATGCAAATAAAGGAACAAGTCGGTGAGAAGAGGAGCACAGTATGTACCCATAGGTATATGCCGACTGTCTGTTGAAAAACACATCCACCAAACATAACAAATATGTTGTCAATCAAAAACTCGAGCATGTTAAAGATATCGGTTTCAGAGAACTTTTTGGTAGAAATAGAGTGGTGTTTTAAAAAATAAGATCTGTCTCTTCCTAGCACAAGGTATTTGTATCTACGTTAATTTGATCCCAAAAAATATCTCCCTAGAAAATCACATTGCCGTCACTCTGAGATTATCCTTGACTATTTCTTCATTTAAGTGAATGCAAGTACAAATTCAAACAATTATTCAAGAAAATTGGTCAAACTATAGCTTTATATCTTTCTTATGTACTCTGGTGAATTTTTAAATTGTTGCTGTTCTTACTTGAACGGTGAAAGTGAAAAACAAACACATCTCTATCGAACTGTCAGACTATTATAGTGCTAGCTCACTGAAACAACAGTCGCTGCACTAGCACATATTATCCTAATTCTGAGCCAGCCAGAATTTGTTCTTACTTCTTAAAACTGGATGTTTGCGGAGAAGCAACAAATACCAATATTATAGTAATCAGCTTAACCCGACCGGGGCTTGAACCCACGATCTACCATACTCAAGGCAGGCATGTTAACCATTACACCACCTATATGTTTGACACAGTGAATGTGTAGTAATAAGATGTTACCAAATCACAACATTTTTGTGAAAAGAACAATATCATGAAGAACACTAAAGTTAAGTATTAAGGTTATGGTGTTAAAAGCCAATTTCAACAATATTTCAGTTGATGGTCAGTTTTATTGGTGGAGGAAACCGGAGTACACGGAGAAAACCACTGACCTCTCGCAAGTCACTGACAAACTGTTTCACATAATGTAGTATAGAGTACACCTCACCATCAGCGGTATTTGGACTCTCACCTTTGGTGGTGATAGGCAGTGATTACACAGGTAGTTGTAAATCCAACTACCAAACAATCACAACCACTACAGCCCCACTCAGTTTAAATTTAAATAAATGTATATAAGAAAATAAACAACTAAAAAATGATTAAAGCTATAATTAATTTCATTTCATTTTAGAGAACACTCGTTTAATCCTTATGCATACTTCGGTCACTCGTGGTCTTATTTTGATATTCAAAATCTACGATTAGTTATACTATATTTAATTTCATTTTATTTTATAGATAACATCTTTTTGGTGGGTTATTGTTGTAATTTTTAATACCATTATTTAATGTTGTAATGATTAATACTTTAGTAACAGCCATTCTAGCATGCTGTGTGTTGACAAGAATGGCGGAAAAAGCGAGTAAAGGGAAAGACATGATCTTGTTTGATGCTTTCACAGAACATGCAAGGTAATTTTATGTATATTTAACACATTTTGTATTTCCAATCAGCGGAAATAATAAATTTGTATGTTTTCATCTGAAAATAACTAAGGGGTAATGAGAAGCCGTCCATTGGAGAAGGACAGACAATAATTCATTAATAAGGAAAGGACGGGATTTTGGTTACCACACACGGAACAGATGCATGGTTATTTGTGACACAGATATTCAGTAACAGTTAACCAAGTCATGATTGTGACTGTAAAGTAATGACTTCAAATTCACCACTAGGAACCCTTGGCTCAGTAGCTTCCTTGTTAGCAGCAACCCTCTATCAAGGAAATCATGATAGGAACCACAAGCTCTGGAATATCATATCAAGCCATAGATATATTCTCCATTAGTCTTAAGGTCAGTGTAACTAATTATTCTTTATTTCCTATTAATATTTTACTATGGTTTGAATATTATTTTTTTATACTTTTCTATAGCATATTTGAAAAGAGAGTTGAGGGCCTGCAGACACAGTTGTATAAGAAAGACCCCGGAATAGCAATGGAGTTAATGTTAACTGAACAGACTGTCTGGGACATTCAAGTTAGTCCTCTAGAAAGTGCCTTTGATAACGCTATGCTTGATGTCATCGCACATAGCTGTGCACAAAGAAGATTGAATAAGATATGGTACAAATCTATTGGATCAAGTTTAGGAGGGTTTTGGAAGGTAATTTGGAATCAAAAGGGACTTTTCATTATTCTTAATGATAATGTAAAAAAAAAATATGATAAAAAAAGGTAGTTTGGACAATCAAACTAAAACTATAATATTTACTTTCTTTTCTTTCATGTTATATTGTTCCTCTATTCGTTTTATCGAGCTTGTTAGACTGTATAATCTATCTAACACTGCTTTATCACTTCAATATAGAAGAAAAGTAGCGTATGAGCCAGGGGAACAATAGTCGTCAGCCTAAACCCTGATCAAATTCTCTAAATATATTAGTCACGTATCATATATATTGATTTGAAATATTGTTTAATGCATTGAAAATTGCCATTATTACAAACATCAGGGCTCACCAAACCAGGCGAAGTGGGCGAAATTCTTGCCCTATGTCAGCTGAAATAACCCTCCCTCGACTCCAAAGCGAAATTAAAGTCGCCTTGTTTCTTTTTGCAAGTAGCTCCTTTCTTGCAAATAATCTGCAGTTTATGGTAAAGATGATTGACAAAGCAATTGTAATCAATGTTTAAATACATAAGAATGAGAGAAAAGGGCTTTATTCAAGCAATAAAGAAAATTTATCTAGTCGAGACAAAAAGTTATCACGGCAAATTTCTAAATTTGTACTGAAGAAATTCCAGGTGAAAATCAAATCTAAAAATAATCAAATAGATGCTTCCTGTACCAAATGTGTTTTTGGGTTGTGTTATATTTTTTTTTTATTTTTACACAACTTGAGTTATTTGTAGATTTTTCAAAGGTAAGCAATCAACTTGCCAAGTTTTAAAAATGATGGCATTTTAATGGAAGCAAAGGGAGGAAACTCACATTTTATAGATTTCAATGCAAAAGGAATAAAATCTAAAATCGACAAATATAAGATCAAAAACAATAATTCAAGTGCAAAACATGAATCTAAAGCTAAATATGAAGGATATTAAAAAGATATTAGCAAAGGCACACTTCAAATGCAAATTGTTTTAAATAATGCAAAGAAGCAACACATTTATTTGGAAACATGTTTCTATGAAGCTGTTGGAAGTCTCCCTGTCATGTTTTCACTTCTCCCTCATGTTCTCTGTGGGAGAAGTCAAGTCTCCCAGTTTTTTGCAGGTGTGGTGAGCCCTGAAACGTATATCCATGTATCTAATTTAAAATTTAAAATAGAGGGTTGCTGCTAACAAGAAAGCTACCAAACTTTCGAAAGTTTTGCGGTCACCATCATGAGCTGGTCGACCGTCACAGAATGTCTGTGCCACAAATGGCTTTTCATTATCATAGATTTGTTACAAAAGTAACACGATTGGTGGCACATGTGGAGCAGGATCTACGTACCCGTCATCAAACCTTAGTTCACCCCCGGTTTTTAGTGGAGTTTGTGTTGCTCGATCTTCAGTTTTCTATGCAGCGTTTTGTCAATCATTGTTTGTCCTTTTGTCCTTTTTCCTTTGGCCATTGTGTTGTTTGTCCATTTGTCCTTTTTTGTTTGGCCATTGTGTTGTTTTTCCTTTTTTCCTTTGGCCATTGTGTTGTTTGTCCTTCGATTTACGGCTTCTTATTTAATCCTTCTGCTATCTTCTAACTTTTCCTTCAATATTAATTATACTTTTTAGAAACTAAATTTGAAAATAATGCATATATCTAGTAAACTGCTATGCCAGTTCCGAAACACTGACTACTTCGTGGATGATACCCTGGGAGATTTATTGTCCACCAGTAGAAATGTTGACTTAAACACTGACTACTTCGTGAATGATACCCTGGGAGATTTATTGTTCACCAGTAGAAATGTTGACCTAAACACTGACTACTTCGTGGATGATACCCTGGGAGATTTATTGTCTACCAGTAGAAATGTTGACCTTAACACTGACTACTTCGTGGATGATACCCTGGGAGATTTATTGTCCACCAGTAGAAATGTTGACTTAAACACTGACTACTTCGTGGATGATACCCTGGGAGATTTATTGTCCACCAGTAGAAATGTCAATCTAATAATAAGTGTTTCTTGGTTAACATTCATCAAGAGTGCTCAAAGTCAAAAGATTTGAAAAGCAAATAAAAGAAAAACAATTGCATGTACATATTCTTATATATTATTATAATGCAGTAAATGAATTTAATGTCGGCCCGTCCTGGTCGTGATCGTATGGTAGCTGAAGTTACAAGAGTTTGAATCCCGTTCGTAGCTATATATATTCGATGCTGCATTATATGATAAAGTTTATCAGTGACTGGCAGCAGGTTGGTGGATTTCTCCGGGTACTCAGGTTTCCTCCACCAATAACACTGACTGCCACGATATAACTGAAATATTGTTGAAAGTGGTGTTAAACATCAGAACCCTATCCCTAACTCTGAATTTACTGTATTTTTCAGTCAACTTGAAAGGATGTAATAAATCTTGTACTGAGGGGCTCGAGTATAATGTAAATATTTTTGAATGTAGTACATTTTATACAATACACTAACTGCAAGAAACAGAACAAATGTCAGTCTAATACTTCTTTATATTGTAGAATGGATTTTTCTGTGGCTGTAAAACTGAAACAGGAAAATGTGGAAGTAAACCGTTGCTGCAAAAATTTGTTTGTGCTCCACTGACACGTTTCCTTGTGCATTATGTAAGTTATATTACTAAACACAATAACTATAAACAACATATTCCACTGTCATTTCTGTGGCCAATTTAAGATTGCTCTAAATTTAGTAGTGATGGCCAATTTTCATATAGTTCAGACCAATCAGATACAGTTAAGAATTGGGACTATGTAAGGACTATTCCTGCCAAGGAACATTTAAAATTAAATATGGGGTAATCATCGGAAATTAAAGGACAGACAACACAACGGGAAAAAATAAAAAGGATAAATGGACAAACAAAGATATATAATACAATACACAGAAAACTAAGATTGAGAAAAATTTACCCCACAAATAACGGGTGTTAACTCAAGTGGTCTGGAAGGGTTAGCTTCATTACTGGCTTCCGTTGATGTATTGTGAAAAGATACGTACATCATTTGAAATGGACATTTTGTTGGAGACCTAAATACAAACGTTTTTTTCAGATCAATTTGTGTTTGTGTGTTGCACAATTTATGTTTAATTAAGATTGTTTTGTTCATTACGATTAGGAGCAGAAATTCCATTTATATTACCATCATATAGTCTAAGGAAGTTAAGCATTTGTTACAGACCTAAGTATACATCCATCTTTAAGAGCAAATACTTGGACTGAAAAGGGGCCGCCGTGATCATATGGTAGTTGGATTTACAGCTACCTATGCAATCAGTGCCTATCACCACTGACGTTGTGAGTTCGAATTTCGATCAGAGAGAGGTGTACAACATTATGTCAGGGAAAAAACTTAACGGTCACCCAAGACGACCAAATTTTTGCTGAGTGAATATAATTTACTTTGCTGCTCGCCCAAATGGCGACGGGTAAAATATTTTCCAGGAACCTTATTTCTTTGAAATGTTTTATTTCTCAAGACTCCAACTTGTTCCCGATATCAATAAAAACTGTTCCCAAACGAAAACTTAATTGTCAAATCAGTGTGGGGAAATAGTAAAGATAATTTTCGGAAACCAGTAAGTTCATTTTAATTACCAAAACCTGGCTTGGACACCCCAAGTTTTCGATGTACATCTGTTGATGTCAAAGAAAAAAATGATCGTCATTTTTCATTGAGAGTGATTTAAATACTTGTAACATTACAGGGCTCTACAGTGCGACCAAAACACTTTGTAAAATGCGAGTAAAAATCCGTATTGATAGCCAGACGGCGAGTTGATATTTCCGGAACATTTTCATTTCCTCACTGATATATTTTTATGCCCCCGCGACTATTGGTCGGGGGCATATTGTTTTACCCCTGTCCGTCCGTCCTTCCATTTGTCACACTATAGTATGCATAGTTTGTCCCGCTAACTCTTCCTACAGTTTTGGAGCTACAGCTTTAATATTTTGTAGGATGTTTATACACATAATGGAGGTGTGCATGTGCACAGGATTTTGATTTTCATCAAATATTCTCAAAATGACAGGTAGTTGGACTTAGTCATTTTTTTCGTACTAGCTGCATAAAGGGAACATGGTTTGTCCCCCTAACTCCTACAGTTCTGGAGCTACAGCTTTAATATTTTGTAGGATGTTTATACACATAATGGAGGTGTGCATGTCCACAGGAGTTTGATTTTCATCACATATTCTCAAAATGACAGGTAGTTGGACTCTATAGTCATTTTTTTCGTACTAGCTGCATAAAGGGAACATGGTTTGTCTGGCTAACTCCTCCTACAGTTTTAGAGCTACAGCTTTAATATTTGCAGAATGTTTTTACACATAATGGAGGTGTGCATGTAACTCCTCCTACAGTTTTAGAGCTACAGCTTTAATATTTGCAGAATGTTTTTACACATAATGGAGGTGTGCATGTCCACAGGATTTTGATTTTCATCAAATATTCTCAAAATGACAGGTAGTTGGACTTCGTCATTTTGTTCGTCCGTCCGGATATAAATACATGGGTTGTCCGACTATCTCCTCCTACAGTTTTGGAGCTACAGCTTTAATATTTTGTAGGATGTTTATACACATCATGGAGGTGTGCATGTTTACATGATTTTGATTTTCATCAAATATTCTCAAAATGACAGGTAGTTGGACTTTTCATTTATGCCCCCATATAGGATATATGGTTAGTCCGGCTAACTCCTCCTACAGTTTTTGAGCTAGACCTTTTATATTTTGTAGACAGTTAGTACTTACACTGAAGGTGTGCAAATTTTATGGATTTTGACTTTCAACATTTTTTTTACAAAATTATGGATGCATGAACTTGGACAGATTTTGCTAAATCCATATAGGATATATGGTTTGTCCGGCTAACTCCTACAGTTTTTGAGCTAGACCTTTTATATTTTGTAGACAGTTAGTACCTACACTGAAGGTGTGCTGTGCATATTTTATGGATTTTGACTTTCAACATTTTTTTTACAAAATTATGGATGCATGAACTTGGACAGATTTTGCTAAATCCATATAGGATATATGGTTTGTCTGGCTAACTCCTCCTACAGTTTTTGAGCTAGATCTTTTATATTTTGTAGACAGTTAGTACCAATACTGAAGGTGTGCATATTTTATGGATTTTGATTTTCAACAATTGTTTACAAAATTATGCTTATATGAACTTAGCCACTGAAACCTGTTAACGTGTAAGCAACGCTCTTTATGTGACGAAATTAGTTAAAATGTGTATGAAAATTCTAAAAATAAATTAAGGCTATATATAGGTGATAATTTGCGCACTTGACCGTATAATTTCTTTCCCCACTTCCACGAATTCCCCTGTTTATCTACAGTGTTTTAATTGTTTAATATACATAGTTGGCTTGCAAATAATTAATCTACAGCTTTCGAAACCATATACCATTTTATTTATCAAGTTATTGGCTAAATATACTATTTTAAGCATACAAATAATTTATATTTTCATATTGTTTATAATGACTACGATAACTAACAGTCATAAACGGGTTGGGATATGAAATAATAGACGGAAATAGTATGGTCCTTTACACGCTTTATGGTTATCATTGGGTTATATAAAATCGTTTGAATGATGCAGACTTTTGGAATCGTCTGTATAAAATGGTATAGTCCAAAATAGGGTATATAAACGCTTGTCACAGCGTGTCTGGTCAGCTTTACGCACAGGTTAAATTGACTATAGTTGCGTGCGTCAAAACGCACAGGACTGACGCACAAGTGCTGAAAAACGCACAGGTGGAATTAACTATAGTGGCGTGCGTATACGCACAGGACTGATGCACATGTTGAATTAGCTGTAGTAGCGTGCGTAAGCTCACAGGACTGACGCACAAGTGCTGTAAAAACGAACAGGTTGAATTAACTATAGTGGCATGCGTATAACGCACAGGTCCGACGCACAGGTTGATCTAGTAATCGGTGCGTCAAAAACACACAGGCTGAACCAGTAATAGGTACGTGCGGAAAACGCACAGGTTAAACTGGTAATAGGTGCGAGGATAAAACGCACAGGTTAAACTGGTAATAGGTGCAAGGATAAAACGCACAGGTTGAACTAGTAATTGGTGCGTGTGTAAAACACACAGGTCTGACGCACGGGTGTTGAAAACGCACAGGTTAAACTAATATTAGGTGCGTGCGTAAAACGCACAGGTCCGACGCAAGGGTGCCGAAAATGCACAACATTGTCCATAGGTTTAACTGTATAAGCTAAAAACACGATATACTGAGCGTCACTTGAATCCAGAGAAGTAACTCTGGTACGAACCGGATTACGCCAGTGACGTGCAACCCCCTGCACGTTACACTTATACTTGCGGCTCCCTCCGGGCACTCCGGCTTCCTCCACCACTAAAACTGACTGCTACGATATGGCTGAAATACTGCTGAAAATGGCATTAAACCCCATTCAATCAATCAATCAATCAATCAATCAATCAGTCAATCAGTCAATCAATCAATCAATCGAACATCACATTGTTATGTACAGATTCATTTATTTCAGTCATTTCTGCTTGATGCTGAATAAGCAAAACATTGGTTTACCCTTTTGCAATTATAACCGTGGGGGCATTGTATGTGTATTACAGACACAAACTAAGACACAAACCCCTTTTAAAGTCTATACATAAGTTTTCTACATCATACCCGATGAATAATATACCATTCCTTTAAATTAAGTTAAATTGAAAATCCATTTTGGCTCTTCAAGACGTTTTCTTTGCATTATACCCCTACACATTCCTTAGAACCAAGCCAAAAGTTAAGGTAGTAAATTGGAATTGGGGTGAGGGGTTGAGGTGGATAAGGTTGAGACGGGGGCATTCAATTTTCTAGTTTCAATTTAAATTCTTAAATTGATTTTCCGGTCTTTTAAACCGCGCAATTGACTCAGACATAAAAGTTTTAAATCACATACTTTTAACGCTTGCAAGTGACTTTCGATTAGCAAAAAAAAAAAAAAAACCTCACAAAATTTGTCTCTAAAAATAAACCGGTTAAATCAAATGATTACAAAACTCACCTGCTTGATGCAACTTTAATGGAAGTATAAGCCAAAATACTGATGAAGGTTCGGGTTCTGAAGCTGAAAAGCGTAAATTCCAAGACGTCTCGAAGACAGAGTTTTCGTGGCTCATTGCAATTGGTTTATGATTCCAACATTTGCCTATGTTATGTTTGTAGAAAGGCTCGCAAAACCGAATTTGTCACTGGAAAAACGTTTAAACGTGAAAGTCTTGTTTATCAAATAAAACTTAAAGTCTGAAACCTGAAAAATGTTTAAATGTGGATTATGTGGTATCAGAAAAAAAAAACATTCCTCAACTAAGTATCTTTTGCCTCATTCAGAGCATTGATAATTATGTACAAATAAATACATATTGGAGATATATAGTGCGAATTATGGCAAGTAACATTCGTTTGTTGGCGAGTAAAATTTGTTCCTTACTAGCCAGAGACTAGTGGGTGCTGGTATGAATTGGCATAAAAACTGGTTGGGCCCCTAAACTTTCAGATGGGCCCCTGGAAAAAAATTGTTGGGAGCCCAGCTGGCCCCTGGAGAAAAAATGTTAAGCTTTGTCCCAGTATGTGATAAAGTTTGTCAGTGACTTGCGACAGGTCGGTGGTTTTCTCCGGGTCCTCCGGTTTCATCCACCAATAAAACTGACCATCACGTTATAACTGAAATATTGTTGAAACAACAACAAACAACTTGTACTGAAATACATATAGCATAAAATTGTGAGACTGAAGTAATTGCATATCTTCTGCATTTTTTTAATTTTAGGTTATTTTCCTGGCGTTTATGGTATGGTTTAGTGCATTCTTACTCATCGAGTTGACGGAATACATTGATGTAAAGTCAATCCTGATTTACGAGTGGCTCATATATGTGTGGTTATTGGGTGATATCTTTGAAGAATACAGAGGGGTTAGTAGTTTTAGTTCCAAAAATCTTCTCAGTGGAGACTGCAAAGTAAATTGTCATAAATGGAACTTTGCTAATTAATAGTGTCCTGTTTTTTCTTTCTTCTCTTTTTATCATCCAATAAATAATCATCCACTTTAAAGTGATGGTAACTAGGTGAATGATACAGGCTACGTTTTTAGCTGTGTGAGCTTTTGTCATTACTTGTGGTGTGATGTACGTTCGTCTTTATGTCGTAAGCTCCTCCCATTTACATATTCTATTCTTAAACATTTGTGCAAAATCAAACCAAATTTGACTAATTGTTCTTTGTGGTTTCCTTTCAAATTTATGTCCGACAACCATGTCCTCTGTTCAATATATTATTATTTCATTGGTATACCAGAATTTGTATAGCGCCCTATCAAGAAAATTGCACGAAAGCACTTTACTTCGGGCTGTTCCATAAAAACATATGAGGTACCCGGGGACGGCAGTTTAAAAATAATATATGGGTGGTTAGCCTAGCTGAGAAATCAAATCTGTGGTTTGTGGTTGTCCTGCATAAATTGCTTCTATGGGTTGTTGGGTCAGGAAAAGCCTTGGTGTTTTATTTTTTCCGCCAAACTAAGATATGAAGAAGATTTTTTTGAAAGAATCTCTAGAATACTTTATTTTTTTGTAATGTTTTGGCGTATGAATCGTAATGTTGTCATCGTTTCCGGTCAACCGCGTTTGGCTCAGTGTGTTAGTTATACACATAGAATTTGAGTTACCTCCCTTCGAAAACTATGGCGGATGTTGATGCTGTCACCCCTGTTGTCATGTGGAGTGTGGAATCAGTGGCAATGTGGGCCTCCAAACTAGGCCCTACATTTTCAGATGTGTTACTAGGTAAGGAAAAGTTATGAAATTAAAGAAACAATTACTGAAACAATTCCAGCTCTTGTTTATTTTGTTCACGGTGTCAGATTTTCAACACTACAACAGTCTTGTGTCTTGTATGGATTACTCTGAATTCCTTTATTCTTACAGTTACCTAAAGCATTTTCATAGTATACATGTAGATTTATTATACCCCCCGCAAACAAAGTTTGGGGGTATATAGGAATCACCCTGTCCGTCCGTCCATGTACCTTGACAGCGCAACTCCTCCTAAACGACTGATTGGATTTTTGTGAAACTTTCTACAGTTGTAGTACACTGCAGATGTGCATGAAGAAATACGGTCGCTGTCCACAATTTGGAAGGGGAGATAATTCAACTTATACTTTCACGAAAAAGGGGCGGGGGGCATGTACCTTGTAAGCGCAACTCCTCCTAAACGGCTTATTGGATTTTTATGAAACTTTACACACTTGTAGTACACTACCTGCAGATGTGCATGAAGGAATATGGTTGCTGTCCAAAATTTAAAAGGGAAGATAATTCAACTTATACTTTCACGAAGGGGGAGGGCATGTACCTTGTAAGCGCAACTCCTCCTAAACAGCTTATTGAATTTTTATGAAACTTTACACACTTGGAGTACACTACCTGCAGATGTGCAAGAAGGAATATGGTTGCTGTCGAAAATTTAAAAGGGAAGATGATTCAACTTAGACTTTCACGAAAAGGTGGGGGGGTATGTACCTTGTAAGCTTAACTCCTCCTAAACGGCTTATTGGATTTTTATGAAACTTTACACACTTGGAGTACACTATCTGCAGATGTGCATGAAGGAATATGGTTGCTTTCCAAATTTAAAAGGGAAGATAATTCAACTTATACTTTCACGAAGGGGAGGGGGACATGTACCTTGTAAGCGCAACTCCTCCTAAGCGGCTTATTGGATTTTTATAAAACTTTACACACATGTAGTACACTACCTGCAGATTGGCATGAAGGAATATGGTTGCTGTCCAAAATTTAAAAGGGGAGCTAATTCAACTTATACTTTCACGAAGATGGGGGGGGGGGGCATGTGCCTTGTAAGTGCAACTCCTACTAAACTGGAAGCGGGGGGTATCACTCAGTGAGGTCACTCACAGTTCTAGTTTGATTTTGAAGATTTCTTTTGATTCAGAAAAAAAATTCTATCAGTGGTTCTATTTTACTGAAAAATGCTTCTGAGCGTGGTCACCAGAATCAGTAAATTGCTTTTTTGGGTGGTTGTCCAAAAATGAAAGTGCCTTAAATAACAGTAGCAAAACATTAAAAAATAAAAGCTATACTTACCTGATAGACTCAGATGGACGTCCACTCCTCAAATTGACGTCCACTGACGTCATTATCTCAAATCACAGTCCGATTTAATGGTATTCTCAAATCGGCGTCTTTTTCAAATTCTCAGATCTACTGCCAATTTATTGTTATAAAAGTCCTTTTCACAGCGAAGAACTGTATGTGATTTTATCTTGTCACATGATGGATGTTGGTCATGTTTGTACATCATCTGATCCAACATTATGTGATAAAGTTTGTCAGTGACTTACGGCAGGTTGGTGGTTTTCTCCGGATATTCCAGTTTCCTCCACCAATAAAACTGACCGCCACGATATAACTGATATATTGTTGAAAATGGCGTTAAACACCATGACCCTAACCTTTTGTATGTCATTATAGACATCGATTTGAGAAAATGAAAAATGGCCATAGCTCTGAGGTACAGATGTCTGTGATGTCGAAATTGGACATGGATTTGAGGATTGGACGTCGATTAGATGCTAAACGTCGATCCGAGTCTAACATATCTACATTTCCATGATAAAGATAAAGCAACAAGAATGAATAATCATGAATGCAGTTGATAGCAGATGGAAGAAAAAAATGGAAAAGGAGGGAGTGTGGGTGCAGAAATAGGCCGAAAAGGAGCTTAAGGTGGTAGAAGAGCTGGGAGAAGGAATATTAGAAAGTGCAGGGAATGAGTATGTCACAGGATTAAGGTAGGTGGAGAAATTGGAAAGAGAGATTGAGGCAGAAATGAGTTAGTGGAGTTGGGAGAGGTGATACCAAAAAGGGACAGAAAAAAGAAAATCGACAGATCAAGGTAAGGAAGATGTCATAAAATCCTTAATAATAATCTAAATATGCATATAAATCACGCAGTGTGAGAAACTACCGCTCATGAACTCGCCAAATGCAAGTGTAAAATGATTTTGGTGAGTATTTGCATCCAATTACTAGCCATTCTGGCAAGTTGGCATATTTGGGCGAATTACCATAATTTACTGCTCGCCAGTTGATGTAACAAAATAAATAGTTTGAAATCGATTGAATGGATTGATTGAACGTGATTCACTTGCGTGTTCCGATAAAATAGTACCGAAACATAAGTTTGTCGCTCGTTTTTTATACCCCCGCAAACAAAGTTTGGGGGGTATATAGGATTCACCCTGTCTGTCTGTCTGTCTGTCCGCATAGAGGGTACATGGTTTGTCCGCGCAACTCCTCCTACAGTTTTTCTGCTAGGAAGTTTTTATTTTGCAGATCATTTGTACATACAGTCTAGTCCGAGATTCCTCTGCCGTTCGACGACCATTTAGAACTTGCTGTTGTCGTTGAACGTCAGAGTGCTTGCCATAAACAAAACAGCGGATTTTCCTCTCCCACTCGAGAGAGGCACATTTCCACGTTTTGTGGCTATCAGATTTTATTTTCTATCCAAAACCCTAATATATATCGCTTCACCAATCATTTTTCTATTCATTCATAACCATCTTACCCTCAGAAATTGGTGTTACACTCCATTACAGCACAATTTCCCCAGACCATATGATTTCGTCATTTTGAACACTGACATTTTGAAATATCTGTCACGTGACTTCGAGAGAACTACTATTACCGCAATGTATCATGGGAGATGATTTGCATATATGATCTGACCTTGTCCAAAATAGGGGGAAACGTAAGACATGCTCTTTCCGAAGCCCGCGGATAACACTGCCAAATGAATCTTTTCTATCCAACATATTTTGTATTATTTCCTTCTGCTCTGATTTGAGCTGTAGATGGAACTGTTTGTCCTGCAGAATATGCTTTATATCGTCTTGTATGTTTGTTTACGTATGCAAATTTGGCGCACTGCATTTAGTATCTCCCATCATGCAATGCATTGCTGTCATCTTTCAGTTAGTATTGCGAGATCACGTTAAAAAAATGGCAGTGAAATGACCAAATCATCGGGTGTAAGGAAAAAACGTGCTGTAATCGAGTGTAACACCACTCTCTGAGGGTAAGATGGTTATGAATGAATAGAAAAATGATTGGTGAAGTGATATATATTAGCCTAATATAGGGTTTTGGATAGAAAATAAATTCTGATAGCCACAAAACGTGGAAATGTGCTACAAATGAGATGCGGAAAAAAATCCGCTGTTTTGCTTACGGCAAGCGCTCTGACGTTCAACGACAACAGCAAGTTCTAAATGGTCGTCGAACGGCAGAGGAATCTCGGACTACATACAGTCAAACTTGTCTTAGCGACCCCCTCTGTATAACGACTTCCTTTGTTAGCCGACCTTATTTATTCCTCCCCAGTGTTTTCCCGTGCATTCGACCTTTATATAACGACCCACTGTTTAACGCGACTAACGACCGTGTTCTTTGGGTAAAAATCCTTCATATAACGACTATCAGAAGATTATTATCAAACCGGAAGTTAGATAATAAATAAACAAACATAGTCCCGACTTTGGAAAAATTACAGTTTTGCCCAGCTGATGCAGCGATTGTTGCCAATATCCCTCTAGCTGATATTTGCATGATCTACTGACAACATCTCACTCCCAAATTCCATACCTCTTACTAGTTCATAATAGATTGTTCATATTAAATGAAGTCACGATTAGTGTTATTGTGTAAGACCGCCATTTTTTTTACAGGTAAGTTGTTCACGTGATGATTTATTATTGTTGTTTTGGTTTATTTTGGTTTATTTCTTATTTATATTAAATATTTAAAATTGCTTGGTATAGAAAATACCGTTTTAATCTTTCAGTTTTATAAATAATCGTGATTTTGAAAATTATTGAATTATGAAGTACTGGTTCCAAGCATATATTTCTGTCAACATTCGTTTCAACGTGCGGTAACAGATCAAGGTAAACACATGCTGATTGTGTGATTAGGCTATTTATAGCTTTCGGCGACTGATTGAAGTTTGAAAACGTTTTGTCAGGAAATTTCATTCTTCTAATCAATGATTAATTCTAATTACGATAACAATTAAGATAACAATAGCTGTTGAAAGAAAGTAAAAAAACTCGATCATTTAATATAATTTTTGTTTTGTTTTTTTTTTTCACCCGCAAAGGACGGAAATTAACGATAAATGAATATATTTTTTATTTCATTATACTTTTTTCTTGCCAGAATTTAAGCTCTATTCATGCATTTGTCCTCCACACGAACGGGTTAAAAGTTGATACGGATTATATTATATACCCGAACTAGGTTTTTCCTCTCGAGATTTTTGGAGCAAATATCATAACCTCTATTCAACGACTCCCTGTCTTATGCGACCTTTTTTTCAGAACTCCCTTCAATGGTCGCTATAGACAAGTTTGACTGTATATCAAAGATGTGCATGTGGTAAGGATTTTGATTTTTGTGCATTTTTACCAAAAATATAGATTGTTGAACTTAGTCTTTTTTTTGTGAATTTGGCAAAAAGGATACATGGTTTGTCTGCACAACTCCTCCTAAATTTATTACTCTAGGAAGTTTTTATATTGCAGATCATTTATGCATACATCAAAGATGTGCATGTGGTAAGGATTTTGATTTTCATGAATTTTTACCAAAAATATAGATTGCTGAACTTAGTCTTTTTTTTGTGAATTTGGCTAAAAGGGTACATGGTTTGTCCGTGCAACTCCTCCTACAGTTTTTACACTAGGAAGTTTTTATATTGTAGATTGTTTGTGCATATATCAAAGATGTGCATGTGGTAAGGATTTTGATTTTTGTGCATTTTTACTAAAAATATAGATTGTTGAACTTAGTTATTTTTTTTATTTGTGAATTTGGCTGAAAGGGTACATGGTTTGTCCGTGCAAATTCTCTTACAGTTTTTATGCTACGACGTTTTTATTTTTGTTGAATGTGATTAAACATTATAATTTGACAAATAATATATTTTCCGTGTAGACTTAGTTTTCAATAATCTTGGACACAGTCAGAGTGAAGCGGGGGGTATTAGTCCTGCTATGCGGACAGTTCTAGTTGTTGTGGACACCATCACATTTTTTAGCTCACCTTGCCAAAGGCAATGTGAGCTTTTGCCGTCACTTGTCGTTCATCGTCTGTCGTCCTTTAACTTTTCACATTTTAAACTTCTCCTCTCCTCTGAAACCCCTCAGCCAAATGAGCTGAAACTGGGTAGGAAGCATCTATGGAAGGTCCTCTATAAAGAATGCTCATTTCGTCCCGATCCATTAACAAACATGGCCGCCACAGGCAATTCTTGTTTCTGATTGGCAGATTTTAAAAAAATCTTCTCCTCTGAAACTGCTTGGCCAAATGAACCGAAACTTGGTAGGAAGCATCTATGGGCGGTCCTCTATAAAGATTGCTCATTTGTCCTGATCCATAACAAACATGGCTGCCACAGGCAATTCTTGTTTCTGATTGGTCGATTTCTAAAAATCTTCTCCGAAACCACTTTGCCTAATGATCCAAAACTTGATAGGAAGCATCTCTGGAAGGTCCTTTATAAAGATTGCTCATTCCGTCCCGATCTGTTAACAAATATGGCCACCACAGCCGATTCTTGTTTCTGATTGGCTGATTTTCTGATTGGCTGATTTTTTAAATTCTTCTCCTCTGAAACCGTTTGGCCAAATAAACCGAAACTTAGGTAGGTACCATCTATGGAAGGTCTTCTGTTAAGATTGCTAATGTTGACCCGATCCGTTAACAAACATGGCCACCACAGACAATTCTTGTTTCTGATTGGTTGATTTCTAAAAAAGTCTTCTCCTCTGAAACCGCTTTACCAAATCAACCGAAATTTGGTAGGAAACATCTATGGAAGGTCCTCTATTAAGATTGTTAATTTCGTTCCGATCCATTAACAAATATGGCCGTCACATGCAATTCTTGTTTCTGATTGGTCGATTTCTAAAAATCTTCTCCTCTGAAACCGCTTTGCCAAATAAACCAAAACTTGGTGGGAAGCATCTGGAAGGTCCTCTATTAAGAATTGCTCATTCCGTTTTCATCCGTTAACAAATATGGCCGCCATAGGCAATTCTTGTTTCTTATTGGTCGATTTCTAAAACAACTTTTCCTCTGAAACCACTTGGCCAAATGGGTACGTGCAAAAAGAAATCACTGGTATGCAAGGCTCCAATAGTTAAGGTGGACAGAAATAAATATTTGCCCTGTAAGCTCTCTGAAGAGAAGTCACTTCTCCCTCTAATTTGAAAGTAGTGGGAGCCCTGGAAGTCTGCTACTACCATTACATTTCTCTTTGAGTTTAGTTCGCCACCACAAACGCCTGGACATGTGAATGAGTGTTTTGTCGCAAAGTAACAACTTTAGTTCGTACCAGTGAATGTTTGTCTACTGCTTCTCGGATACTATCATTATAATTACGTACAAGGTCATGGAGTGATATTTCCACAGAGTGAAATATCCTCACTATCACTCTCGTCCTCGCCGAGTTCTATTCCCTGGAATTTTTTGCATGCAGTTTTCATGTTTTTGGCGTTTTGGAGATATGGAGATGTGATCCACAGACGATATTCTCTTTAAAAAAGTAATAGGGAAACAATTGTAAATTTAAACCAACATCTACATTTGTCCTTTTTTGGCAGTATGCAGCTCTTGTGAATACCATCGAGTGTTTTGTCTCACAGTAACAACTTTTGTACTGGTGAATGTTTGTCTACATATGCTGGGATATCATTGTTATTACGTACAAGGTCATCGAGTGCACCAAAATAATAAATTGTTGGAACTTTTCTGACCCTATCGTTGAAGTTAATGCAGTGGTACGTCACTTCCGTCAAACGTGGGTCTTTATACGAAAAATTTGGCAATAAATGTGTGAAAATCTTAAAATTCTGGAGAACTGAGCTATCGTATGCACAAAACTAAAACAGAGGTGGAAAGACAGGTCTTTTAGGAATGGAAACATGTCCTAGTTTTAATGACATAATAGAAATAAGGTGCGATAAATGTACTCGAAGCGAGCAGGGGTACGATTTTTAAACCTGCGGAGTTGCTTGCCTTGTGGATTATTAGTATCTATATAGGGTCAACACATGCAATTTGATATTAACATAAGATTATATGAATATTGACACGAACAAGTTAAAACAAGGAAACAGAGATGAAATAATAAAGAAAGAAAGAAATCTTATTGAAAATAAATTTGTAAACAGAAAGTTAGAAAAAAGGGGGGTGGTAAGTCCGTGCCACGAACGCCAGTGTTTGTATTCTGAATTTTTACCACCGTCATCATATACTAATTACCAAACTATTAAAGCAATGATTATTAAAGACTCGTCTCATCTTATTTTTCCACAAAAAAAATTTCGGAAGATACACCTTGATGAAAAGTATTGTGTAAGTTATGTACAAATGACGAAAGATGGTCTTGGCATTGATGGCAATTAGATTTTGGTTCAAAGTTGACTATTATTTTGTCCTATGATGACTTTGTCTAGGTATACCATGGGTGCTATTTAATGGAATTAATATTATACTACGTGACTTCTGTGTCATGAAGATTAAATATATAAAGTATAGTGTTCAAGATTATAGCGTTCTATATATAATAACGCTATTCACCAGATATATGGTAGATTAATTGGTAATTTACCCCAAAGTGGAAAGTACTTACATTATTAGGAAGGAAGGTTTGGGCACATGAAACAATATTAACCTCATCACTTTTAATTGAAGTGCCTGTACCAAGCCAGGAAAGTGAACTGTCATGTATTTGTCTGTTCGGGGGTATCGATTTTGCCTCTTTCTGTGATTTTGAAATTGAATTTCAAAACTGTTCCGAGGGTGAGTTATTTTTTGTTTTTGTTTCCTCCATTAACTTAACTTGTGAGCACTAACAAATAGTAGTATAGTTTATTATGTCTCCCCTTCGAACGAAGGGAGACATATTGTTTTGTCTGATTTTTTCTTCTTCCGCCCCTTCTGCTTCTGCTTCTTCTCAGCGAAGCTTGTCCGTACCATAACTTTTTTTGTCTTTCCATATAGGTCAATTATATTTGGTATGTGGGTGCATGACCATAAAGCGGTGTGTCGTGTACCGTAATGACCTTCGTGAGACCTTAACATTTGACCTCAAGGTCAAATAATTGTTTTTAGCTCACCTTGCCAAAGGCAATGTGAGCTTTTGCCATCACTTGGCGTCCGTAGTCCGTTAACTTTTCACATTTTAATCTTCTCCTCTGAAACCCCTTAGCCAAATGAATTGAAACTTGGTAGGAAGCATCTATGGAAGGTCCTCTATAACGATTGCTCATTTCATCTCGATCCATTAACAAACATGGCCGTCACATGCAATTCTTGTTTATGATTGGCCTATTTTTAAAAATCTTCTCCTCTGAAACTACTGATCCAAATGAATTGAAACTTGGTAGGAAGCATCTATGGAAGGTCCTTTATAAAGATTGCTCATTTTGTCCCGATCCATTGACAAACATGGCCGCCACATGCAATTCATTTTTATGATTGTATGCTTTCTAAACAAATCTGTTTTCTGTGGAAAGAAAGATAACTCCAATTTAATCTGTGGAAAGAGAGATAACTCTGATTTAAATATAATTTACTTTAGTATAATACAGTTAAAATGAATCTGTATAAAAAAAAATGTTACTGAGATACCCACCCTAAACCATATATGTTTATGATCAGGGTGACTAGGTAAATTAAATGCCTTATAGCTCATGCCCCGGGGTGGTCATACCCCACCCGTACCAGAAGTGAACTTTTTAATGGTTGAGATCCCCACCCCTAAACCATATATATTTATGATCAGGGTGATTAGGCAAGTTAAATGCATTATAACTCAGGCCCGGGGGCGCATACCCCACCCCCTACCTGAAGTGACTCATACCCCACCCCCTACCTGAAGTGAACTTTTTAATGGTTGAGATCCCCACCCCTAAACCATATATATTTATGATCAGGGTGACTAGGCAAATTAAATGCCTTATAGCTCAGGTGCAGGGGGTCATTCCCAACCCCTACCTGAAGTGAATTTTTTAATGGTTGAGATCCCCACCCCTAAGCCATATATATTTATGATCAGGGTGAGTAGGCAAATTAAATGCCTTATAGCTCAGGCCCCGGTGGTCATACCCCACCCCCTACCTGAGGTAAAGTTTTTAATGGTTGAGATCCCCACCCCTAAACCATATATATTTATGATCAGGGTGACTAGGCAAATTAAATGCCTTATAGCTCAGGCCCCAGGGGGTCATACCCCACCCCCTACCTGAAGTGAACTTTTTAATGGTTGAGATCCCTACCTCTAAACCATATATATTCATGATAAGGGTGAGTAGGCAAATTAAATGCATTATAGCTCAGGCGTGGGGGGTCATTCCCAAACCCTACCTGAAGTGAATTTTTTAATGGTTGAGATCCCCACCCCTAAACCATATATATTTATGATCAGGGTGAGTAGGCAAATTAAATGCCTTATAGCTCAGGCCCCAGGGGTAAAATCCCACCCCCTACCTGAGGTAAACGTTTTAATGGTTGAGATACCCACCCCTAACCCATATATATTTATGCTCAGGGTGACTAGGCAAATTAAATGCCTTATAGCTCAGGCCCTAGGGGTCATACCCCACCCCTACCTGAAGTGATTTTTTAATGGTTGAGATCCCCACCCCTAACCCATATATATTTATGATCATGTTGACTAGGCATATTAAATGCCTTATAGTTCAGGCCCTAGGGGTCATACCCCACCCCTACCTGAAGTGAACTTTTTAATGGTTGAGATCCCCACCCCTAAACCTATATATTTTTGATCAGGGTGACTAGGCAAATTAAGTGCCTTATAGCTCAGGCCCCGGGGGTCATACCCCACCCCCTACCTGAAGTGAACTTTTAATGGCTGAGATCCCCACCCCTAAGCCATATATATTTATGATCAGGGTGACTAGGCAAATTAAATGCCTTATTGCTCAGGCCCCGGGGGTCATACCCACCCCCTACCTGAGGTGAACTTTTTAATGGTTGAGATCCCCTCCCCCAAATCATATATATTTATGATCGGGGTGAATAGATAAATTAATTGCCCCAAGAGTTGAGGCCAGAGGTCATCCCCATCCCCAACCGGAAGTTTTTTTTTATAGCCGAGTATAAAACAAGACCAAATGATTTTGACTCGTTTTAGTTAGTAATGTCCGAAGGAATAAGTTAAAAAAATGTTAATGTAGAGGCCTGTGGGAAGCACCTATAGGCTATGGAATGTTCTGTATTAAGTTTCTTCAGAGCAGAATGCAAGGTGAGCGACACAGGCTCAGCTCAGTGCTGAGGCTCTAGTTTAAATAGTATTTTCTTGTCCGGGCCATAACATTTTTGTCTTTTGAGATAGGTCAATGATATTTGGTATGTGGGTGCATGACCATAAGGCGGTGTGTCGCATACCATAATGACCTTCGTGGGACCTTGACCTTTGACCTCAAGGTCAAATAATTGTTTTTTAAATAGTATTTTCTTGTTCGGGCCATAGCATTGTCTTTCGAGATAGATCAATGCTATTTGGTACCGGTATGTGGGTGCATGACCATAAGGAGGTGTGTCACGTACCGTAATGATATTTGTGGGACCTTGTCCTTTGACCTCAAGGTCAAATAATTGTTTTTTAAATAGTATTTATTTGGTATGTGGGTGCTTGACCATAAGGCGGTGTGTCGCATACCGTAATGACCTTCATGAGACCTTGACCTTTGACCTCAAGGTCAAATAATTGTTTTTTAAATAGTATTTTCTTGTCCGGGCCATAACATTTTTGTCTTTCGAGATAGGTCAATGATATTTGGTATGTGGGTGCATGAACATAAGGTGGTGTGTGTACTGTAATGACCTTTGTGGGACCTTGACCTTTGACATCAAGGTCAAATAATTGTTTGTTAAATAGTATTTTCTTCTCCGGGCCATAACATTTTTGTCTTTTGAGATAGGTCAATGATATTTGGTATGTGGGTGCATGACCATAAGGCGGTGTGTAGCATACCATAATGACCTTCGTGGGACCTTGACCTTTGACCTCAAGGTCAAATAATTGTTTGTTAAACAGTATTTTCTTATCCGGGCCATAACATTTTTGTCTTTCGAGATAGGTTGTTGTACAGATGTCCTAATGCAAGTAAAATGTTAACTCTTCCATATAACCGGATGAACAGTGTTATTATGAAGAACGCTATAATCTTGAACATTATACATAATATATTTAACCGCATCAGTGACATAATAGTTGGCATGCTCACCTTGAGTGCGGTAGATTGTGGGTTTGAGCCCCGGTCGGGTCAAACCCAAGACTATAAAATTGGTATTTGTTGCTTCTCCACTAAGCATGCAACATTAAGGAGAAAGAGAAAGACTGGTTGGCTTGAAATCAGAATAATGTGTCCGAGCGGAGCGACATGTCTATCTGCAGACTATTGTTTCAGTGAGCTAGCACTTTTAAAATCCAACTCAGCGTGTTGGTCTAGAACAAAGCGGACCTCATCATCATCTCAATGAAAATTAACTTGTTCTCACCTTAATATAGCTGAAAAATTGCTGAATTGGCATTAAACTACAATCACTCACTCATTCATAATATATTTAATCTTAGTGGCACAGAAAAAGTTATTAAAACATTTTTTCACATTACAGATTTTACCATGGAATAACGATGTAATAAAAAGTAAACTAAGAAAAATTAAAAACAAAGATAAGAAAGATGAGAAAAGACATGTATTAAATAAACAATCAAAGTGGTATCGAATCTGGAGGTATATTTTCGATTTCTGGAACTGTCTGGACGTTTTGTCCTATTGTATCACCATTGCAGCCATATTTGTCCGTTTCCTGTACCCAGATCCGACTGCTAAGTTGACACGGCGATTATACAGTCTTAGTTTGTTTACGGTGTACATGAGATTTCTTCATGCTTTGTTGATGTCAAGAGAACTTGGACCAAAAATCATTATGATTAAAGAAATGGTACGTTTATTACAATTTGTTGTCAATTCAGTTAATCCAGAGAGGCTGTAGTGGTCTTGATCGTATGGTAGTTGGATTTACAACTACCTGTGCAATCAATGCCTATCACCACTAAAATTGTGAGTTTGAACCCCGTTTTATGGCGAGATGTACTCGATACAACGTTATGTGATAAAGTTTGTCAGTGATTTTCGACAGGTCAGTGGTTTTCTCTGGGTACTCTGGTTTCCTCCACCAATAAAACTGACCACTATGATATAACTGAAATATTATTGAAAGTGTTATTAGATATGTATAATTATACCCCCGCTCCCCAGAGGGGGAGAGGGGTATACTGTTTTACCTCTGTCCGTCCTTCCGTCTGTCCGTCATAAGATATTTTTCGTCGCATTTTTCTCAGCAACTATTGATGGCAGAAATCTGATATTTGGTCACAAGCTGCATATACATGTAGGTATGCCATATTGTGGGAAGCGTTTTTGGACCCGTCAGATTCCTACTTCCTGTTTGCCAACTTAGTTGGTTTTTTTACACATTGAACAAATATGCTGTTCGTCACATTTTTCTCACCAACTATTGATGGCAGAAATCTGATATTTGGTCACAAGCTTCATATAGGTACCCCATATTGTGGGAAGCGTTTTTGGACTCATCAGATTCCTACTTCCTGTTTGCCACCTTTGTTGATTTTTATACACATTGAACATATATGCTCATTTTTCGTCGCATTTTTCTCAGCAACTGTTGATGGCAGACATCTGATATTTCGTCACAAGCTTCATATAGGTACCCCATATCGTGGGAAGCGATTTTGGACCAATCAGAGTCCTACTTCCTGTTTGCCAACTTTGTTGATTTTTATGCACATTCAATATGCTCATTTTTCGTCGCATTTTTCTCAGCAACTATTGATGGCAGAAATCTAATATTTCGTCACAAGCTTCATATAGGTACCCCATATCGTGGGAAGCATTTTTTGACTCGCCAGATTCCTACTTCCTGTTTGCCGAACAGCAGGGGTATCATAAGTGAGCATTAGCTCACAGTTCATCTTGTTTTGACTATCACAATGATGAGTATGCTTTCTCCTAATATGTAAGACATGTCGGCATGACTTTTGTGAAAATTATCTACCAATGTAAAATACCAGTTCGCCTTTAATATATATGTTCCATCTACATACGATTTTAAAAAACACATATCTTATGTCTATCTCTAGATTCACATTACAAGACAAGGTACCTACCTGTTGTCCGTTGTTCGATAACCTTTCACATTTTAATCTTCTCCTCTGAAATCCTTTTGCCAAGTAAACTGAAATTTGTAGGAAGCATCTATGGAAAGTTCTCTATAAAGAATGCATATTTTGTCCGCATCGGTTAACAAACATGGCCGCCATAGACAATCCTTGTTTCTGATTGGTCAATTTCTAAAAAAAATCTCCTCTGAAATCTCTTAGCAAAATGAATTGAAACTTGGTAGGAAGCATTTATGGAAGGTCTTCTATAAAGATTGCTCATTTCGTCATGATCCGTTAACAAACATGGCCACCACAGGCAATTCTTGTTTCTGATTGGCCAATTTCTAAAATTCTTCTCCACTGAAATCGCTTGGCCAAATCAACTGAAATATGTAGGAAGCATCTATGGAAGGTCCTCTATAAAGAATGCACATTTTGTCCTGATCGGTTAACAAGCATGGCCGCTATAGGCAATTCTTGTTTCTGATTGGTCAATTCCTAAAAAATCTTCTCCTCTAAAATCTCTTAGCAAAATGAACCGAAACTTGGTAGGAATTAGCATCTATGGGAGGTCGTCTATAAAGATTGCTCACTTCGTCACGATCCGTTAATAAACATGGCCACCACAGGCAATTCTTGTTTCTGATTGGCCAATTTCTAAAATTCTTCTCCTCTGAAATCCCTTAGCCAAATAAACTGAAACTTGATAGGAGGCATTTATTGAAGGTCCTCTAAAAAGATTGCTCATTTCGTCACGATACATTAACAAACATGGCCACCATAGACAATTCTTGTTTCTGATTGGATGATTTCTAAAAGATCTTCTCCTCTGAAACCACTAATCCAAATGAACCGAAACTTGGTAGGAAACATCTATGGAAAGTCCTCTATAACGGTTGCTCATTTAGTCCCGATCCGTTAACAAACATGGCCACCACAGGCAATTCCTGTTTCTTGATTGGTTTATTCCTAAAAAAAATCTCCTCTGAAATCCCTTGGCCAAATGCACCGATATTTGGTAGGAAGCACCTATGGAAGGTTCTGTATAAAGTTTCCTCAAAACAGAAAGAAAGGTGAGCGACACAGGCTCAGCCCACAGAGCCTCTCGTCTTAAATTTGATATTTGGACATTGATTATAACATTTCAGCTGAAGGACCTGTTCCGCTTTTTTGGAATATTGTTTATATTTATGATTGGAGTTGGTGTTCTTTATCACTCCAATATGTATCCAGAACACAACGACTTGTGGAATAATGCAGGGTGGACATACTGGAGAATATGGAAGATCTTATATATCCCGTACTGGCAGATCTATGGTGAACCAAATTTGGAGATATTTGAGGGTAATTATAACAACTGTATTTTATTTAATTTATAATCATCATCGGGAACACTAAAAGTCAAACAATCCGAAAGCAAAATAATTTAAAAGTTGCAGGAGCAAAAAAAACCAAACGACCCAGACATGATAGTCCAGATCGGCTAAGGGCACCTATGTCACTGAGGTAGGTGAACCTTAGTTTTAATAATAGTTACAGTATTGAGTAAGAATACACTTGATTGTAATATAAAGACAATATAAGTACATTGTTGGCAAATATAAAATTTATTTGTACGAGCTTTAAAAACACAAGTTGGTCAATTAGTACTTGCACAACATCAATCTTCAAAGATTCAAAATATTGCTAAACACCTGTCTCACCTCCATAGCATGTTGTTTCTGCCGGAAATGTCCCTAACAATATCTTTTTTGTGTGTAAATCACATTACATAGACTGCTTGATAAAGGAATTAGGTATTGATTATTCATTTTGCAACCCGACAAAAGAGGAAATCCTTGACAATCATAGGTCTGTTTTGCTTTCCAACAGATGAAGAACTGGATCTACCGTCACTCTACTGGATTCCTAAATTACACATGTGTCCTTACAAACAGTGTTATATTGCTGGGTCTGTCAAATGCTCCGAGATGCCTCTTTCCAAATTATTAACATCTATTCTATCGGCACTCAAAACCAGACTTCAGAGTTACTGTGACACTACCTACTCAAGGGTGGTGTGAATCAGATGTGGATTCTGAAGAACTCTATAAGCCTTGGTAGAGTGCGCACAATCAAGGTCCCTCTCCAGCAATGTCATAATAGCATTTGACTTCTGTACTCTCTACACAAATATTTGGCACTCAAAGCTAAAAGATAGATTAAAAGAATTAGTCCAACTATGTTTCCGAAAAAAGATGCAACGCAGATACAAAAACATTGTCTTTGGAAGGGACAAATTTTATTTTGTAAAAAAAAAACCCACTCTGATTCTGCCAAAAGGTTCTCTGAAAATGATTGACAATATATCTGTTATGTTTGTTGGACGTGTTTTTCAACAGACAGTTGGCACACCTATGGATATATACTGTGCTCCTCTTCTCACCGACTGTTTCCTTTATTCGTACAAGACATGCTTCATACTGGGGCATCACAAGAAAAACGAAAATTCTTTAATTTCATGTTCCGCGATATAAATGATGAAGCTTGGTGACTTTGTTGATCTCATCTATCCCATTGCGATATAGAAAAAAGATACCACAGATACAACTAGGTCTGTTTGATACCTTGATCTACACTTCGCTATAGACAGTGAGGACTGGTGAAGAAGAAAACTTTATAACAAAAGAGATGATTTAAATTTCCCATTGTGAACTTTCCATTTATATGTATAGTCCGCTTGACTTCTATTAAACCTACAGAAAAAAATTATTAAAAATCCCGTTTTCAAATCAACAATTTTATTTCTAGATGTATATTAATATATGTATATACACAAAATTTGTGGTAAATTATTAGAAAAGTTATCCATTAGGTCTCTATGTTGATTATATTTTCTGAAGTGTAAAAATCTGGCTGGAGTGAGTACAAATAACAGACTGTACCATGTGACATAGAACATTTAAATATTAATGGACATCAATAACAATTGACAATCACCTTAATGGTCAGTTGATGAGTAGCCTTTTAATATTTAAATGTCCTATGACACGTGGTGTAATGAAATATACATTGAAAGCACATGTCTGTTATTTTGTTTTGATGGTTGGGCTCTTACACTATTTGTACTCACTCCATGCTAATTTTTATACTTCAGAAAATATAATTAACATAGAGACCTAATGGGTAACTTTTTTAATAATGGACCAACATTTTTGAAATTAATTGTCAGAGTTTATTCATATATTAATATACATCTAGAAAAAAAATTGTTGATTTGAAAACTGGATTTTTAATAATTTTTTTCTGTAGGTTTTATAGAAATCAAACGGACTATAGCAACAGTCCAGCAACACCTGCATATGGAGTATATTCTGTATAAAGCAATGGTTAAATACACCTATGGCAATATAAATATGTTTTATTCAACATTTAATTTATAATTGTACTTTCATTTTATTGTAGACAATAGTACAACACCCTGTACAACAATACAAAGTGAGTGGGAATCCAATCCAGATATAGAACGATGTAATCAGTATGACTGGGTTCTCATTGTCATCACTACACTTTACATGTTGATGTCAAACTTGTTACTGGTCAACCTCGTTATTGCTTTATTCAGGTATGGTTCTATTAAATATATTTTATTAATAATTTAATGTTCTCTTTGATAATATCTTTTTTCCAACATTCGCTTTACACTGACATGGTATATTAGGCCAGTCTTAAAAATATGTTTGTTTCCCCTTTCCGACCCTAGTCTGAAAGATCTGGGTAGGTAGGTCGGTAACTTATTTTTTTTCTATCAAGCACGATTCAGGCAGACAGACAAACTGATTTCTATACACCCAATATCTTTGTTTATTGTCATATTATCTGTGCAATTGTAATCATAGAATGTAATTTATGCTGTCCCTTGTGGGACCTTGATTGGAAAAAATATCCATTGTCAGAAAGTGATGTCTTTGTATGTTGGGCCATAGTTCTAATAATAAAACCCTAAATGCTCGCTTACTCGCAAGGGTTTTAACGGAATGCCATTACACGTAATGGAGCAGCCGCCGAGATTTTTTGCGCTCGCTTACAGAGTTTCTGACGCCTGCATTTATCAATAATAAGACATAACCTTTCCTTTTGTCCACTATTATAAGAAGTTTTTATCACC
Source organism: Gigantidas platifrons (assembly GCA_002080005.1). Lineage (NCBI taxonomy): Eukaryota > Metazoa > Mollusca > Bivalvia > Mytilida > Modiolidae > Gigantidas > Gigantidas platifrons. Next base: position 63,693 of record MJUT01056837.1, read on the forward strand.
TACCAGTATTTTAGAATGTAATTCCCATAAAATAAAAATCTGTTTGCGTTCTACATTTTGAATTTCGTCATTTGTGGTCATTTCCGGTCAAAGCCTCACTTTGGTATTTTCCTTATTTGGATGTCGATACCATATTTGGCGATTTGAGGCGTGAATGTTTACATCAGCTGTAGTAAAATCGTAGTAAGAAATACCATATTTAGAAAAGCTCTGCCTTCCGTAGTGTCCGGTTATGGCGAATGATCGATAAATTTGAACAAGGTTGTTGCTACCTTTGAAAAACATACATTTCTCAGCCAAACCGATTTAACAAGGACTGGGATCATCAGTAATAGTTATAATGAAATGTTTGAAGCGTAAATATAGATTCTCCTTCAGTTGCCCGTAGGTTACGATATTTCTCCACTCAAGAGAGTTAAATTAAACATTTTAACCACGAGCCGTTAGGCGAGTGGTTAAAATTTTTAATTTAACTCTCGAGAGTGAAGAAATATCGTAACCCACATGGGAAACTGAAGGAGAATTTGCTTCTCCCATTATTTAACACAAACTTTATTTCAAAAGCCGTCAAACGAGTCAAATGCGGGGAAAGGCACGAGACATTTTAATCCTCTAGAGGATTACAGATTTTTCCACAACTGGTTCAGCGGGGTTAAAATGACGTCATAATGGGAGAAATAGTGAGTTTTTATGTTCAACTGCAATTTATTTTTTTGCTCCATTGTGACGAATGGGACCGCCTTGTACAGACCCTGGATCGTTTAACTTAACAGATATTTCGTATCGTTTGCGTTTTCCGTTTGTTTCGTTTGCGTGTATCGTTCGTTCGTTTTTCGTTTTGTTCGTTTGCGTTTCGTGCGTGTAATTTATTCTTTCGTTTCGTGTATCGTTCGCCAGTTTAATTAGACTAATACACGAAACGAAATACGAACGAACGATACACGATACACGAAACGAAGCCACGCTACAATTTCCAGTTTAAAATAATTACTACAATTTCAATCTGACTATTATTAAAAAAAATATTAATTAAAGTGTAAACAAAATTTTACATATACAAACATGCATTTCCTTTATTTACATGTACCAGTAATTTTGTACAATAAGGGAAAAACATTTAATAAATGCATTTTTCTATAATTTACTCTAGGACAAATAAACAAGAAATCATCTACATATGTATGTAAACAAATGCCTCTGGCAGTTTCACCTGGGAAATACATGCACTGCCGCTGTGAAATATCAACTCTTACATTTGTAATTTCATTCTAATTAACAATTATATGACCTTTTGAAGCCACACGCCTCTCGGACAGCTTAACCGAGAAAATAACTGATACACCTATGTCTGGTTGGAATTGTCAATTCAGAATACGAATAATTATAAATATTAATTCTGTATAATTATATAATTATATAAATATAAATTCTGTATAATTATACAATTAAATAAATATAAATTTTGTTTAATTATATAAATAAAAAGTCATATTTGGAAGTCAAATATATGAGATTTAAAATTTAATCATGAATATAATTATTAAACACATTGGTAATATAAACTATTTAATATAAATTGCATTATCCTATTACTTTACCGACTAATTTATCATTTATATAAATAACTTGCTTATAAAATATAAGATTACAGAAGTTAATCACATCAATTTGCACAAAAGTCATTCAAATAATAACACGATACTATTCGTGTATTGTGCATTCGTTTCGTGTATTGTTCGTTTGTTTCGTGTATCGTGTGTTCGCTTCGTGTATCGTGCGTTCGTTTCGTGTATCGTGCGTTTGTTTCGTGTGTTCGTTTCGTATATCGTGGGTTTTTCGTGTCATTCGTGTGAAGCGTTCGTTCGTTTGCGTTTTTCGTTCGTTTGCGTTTTGTGCATAGTGTAAACTTATACGATCCAGGGTCTGTAGCTCCGTTGAGACACAAGTTTCTCACAGGAGCTACATTATTGCAGCTAGTTGGGCCATATCAATGAAAAGATTGAAGACTGAACAGTTTTTATTTGACTTTCAAGACAGAACATATTTCTTTTTAGCTCACCTTGCCAAAAGCAATGTGAGCTTTTGCCATCACTTGGCATCCGTCTTCCGTTAACTTTTCACATTTTAATCTTCTCCTCTGAAACCCCTCAGCCAAATGAATTGAAACTTGGTAGGAAGCATCTATGGAAGGTTCTCTATAATGATTGCTCATTTCGTCCCGATCCATTAACAAACATGGCCGCCACAGGCAATTCTTGTTTCTGATTGGCCTATTTTTAAAAATCTTCTCCTCTGAAACTGCTGATCCAAATGAATTGAAACTTGGTAGGAAGCATCTATGAAAGGTCCTCTATAAAGATTGCTCATTTCGTCCCGATCCATTAACAAACATGGCCGCCACAGGCAATTCATGTTTATGATTGTATGATTTCTGAAAAAAATCTGTTTTTCTGTGGAAAGAGAGATAACTCTAATTTAAATATTGACATTTACTTTAGTATAATACAGTTAAATTGAATCTGTATAAAAAAAATGTGACTGAGATACCCACCCTAAACCATATATATTTATGATCAGAGTGACTAGGCAAATTAAATGTATTATAGCTCAAGCCCCAGGGGTCATACCCCACCCCTTACCTGAAGTGAACTTTTTAATGGTTGAGATCCCCACCCCTAAACCATATATATATATTTATATATATGATCAGGGTGACTAGGCAAATTAAATGCCTTATAGCTCATACCCCTGCCCCTAGCTGAAATGAACTTTTTAATGGTTGAAATCCCCACCCCTAAACTATATATATTTATGATAAGGGTGACTAGGCAAATTAAATGCCTTATAGCTCAGGCCCCGGGGGTCAAACCCCACCCCCTACCTGAAGTGAACTTTTTAATGGTTGAAATCCCCACCCCTAAACCATATATATTCATGATCAGGGTGACTAGGCAAATTAAATGCCTTATAGCTCAGGCCC